>SZWC01011444.1:11735-25632 GCA_023375785.1 Penium margaritaceum
CTCCCCATCTCCCCCTCCATTCAGATGGCTTTGTGGCTTGTGTGGCCGCACACGTGACGAAATTCAAGGCATGAAAATCGTGTCATAGAATTTTACTTCCTAATATGCATGTTTCCCCTTTCCTGTCTTTGACTACACTTATCTATCTGAATTGGCACGGCCTTGTTAATGTAGATGCTCCCATATCACTATGATTTCAAGGAGGTGGACATGGTGCTGGGATGCATCCCTTAAAAAATGTAACATCCTCTCTTCATGTTTTTACCTCTTCTTCATCCTTCTTTGCGTTCCGTGTCATCATGGACCTGCTGAGCCTCATGAGGCATCAGTCTTGGTCTCTACCACTTGGTAACTTGTGGGTGGGTTGAAGCAAGTTAAGTATTCACCACATTCTTACTGTGATTTCTGCCACAGCATCACCATAGTATGTTTGTTAAGTTACATGGTCATTGTTGTTTGTGGTCAACATGTAACCCATCACACCTGTAATTCCCTCTTTTCTTGCTCTGCATGTTTCCTTCTCTCAACACACTACGTACAAGAGATTGAAACGAGTGGGTGCAATGAAGCTCTCTTCAAGAAATGGAAGACCAACATGAGAGATTCCTCTCACCCTTACAGCAACAGCTGTTGCTCAAGCTGTGGCTTTCTGCCACATGATGTACTCTCTCATGATTCATGCTCATGGGAGCTCTGGCTCTTAGGATGCCAGGATTCTATCAAAATTCTCTTGTGAGTATTTTTTTTGGGGAATCGACTCGGTTTAGCAAGACGGATACTGATCCGTATGGAGCCACCTGACCAGACTAGTTTTGCGTCATGGTGAGTAGCCATCCTCGGCTTCATGTCAAGCAGTCAGCCTTGACCCCTGGATTGGGGTGTGGGATGGACATGTCACTTTCAAGGTCGGCACCACGTTCACCGGCTCTCACTACGCAACCCCTACTATTTGTTGTTTTTCAACTAAATCTTGAGAAATGTATTGTAGGCTCTTCTTCAGCCATGGCACATCCCACGTTGGACCCTCCCCATAACCTTCCATGTCTGATGTGTGACCCTCATGATCTCAGCATCCTGATATGTTAACAAATCATATCAAAGCTCTTGGGGAGGACACACCCCCTCCACGTTGTCAAAGTCATGGGACACGTGGAACTTGAAGCCACACAGCGACATTCTCCCATCTCCGCCAGCTGCAAGCCTTTACTCACCCTCTTGTAGCTACTCCATTGAATCTTCAGCCGGAGTGGTGGGATTGGTTGGGCCATCAGCATTGTTTTGACCTGATTCCTCGCATGTCAATCTTTGCAATCGCAAGAAACCCTAGTTCCATGCAATATTGCGCTGACTGCAGTACTGTTGCCGCCTGTCCGAGGCATCAGCAGCAGCTCCATACACGCACCATCATCAACGTCACCTTCCATTTGTCTTCTAGGCTTCATGCCTCTGTTTTCTTGCACTAACTATGCATCATCTCTCCTCTCTGACATCACTGCCTTGCCTGAAGATCCAGCGGCAGCTCTGAGTCATTCCCAATCTCTCACCTGTCTTCCTAGCAGCATGTCCCTATTCTCCTGCACATTTTGTGCATCACCTCTCTTTTCTGACGGCAAGACACAGCCTAAACTGTCACCAGAATTGCTGTGTCCTGCCTTGTCATCAGTGTATTTCCAGCTGCTGCTCTACATCCTCACACACATCTCGCTGAGAGAAGCTCTACGATTCAAACACAACCAGCCATGCTTGATTTGGTCAAGTAACGAGTAAGAACACCTCAGTTTTTCATGGCGGCCATGGAGATTTACCCAAAGTGTCAAGCTATAGCCAGCAAGAGCTCAAGCGGGTGAGTCTCGTGAAGCGAGGCCCACCCGTCGGGCGGGTGAGCGGAGCTCGCCGGCGCATCAAGCTTGAGCAAGGGCAAAGCCCTCGCATGTCACACAAAAGGGGGCGGACTGCCCTGAGCCAGGTTTGCCTACCCAAATACAAATTTTCTACCTAACTAAAGATGGACTAATCTAGGTTCTGAAGAGTGTACGAGACTTTCCACCCAGAAGGCTTGAGGACACTTCTAGGTTTCATAAAGAATGCCAACTGAGGCAATGCTGCGAGAGGGAGGCAAGCACACGAGAGACGTCGGAGGGCTCCATGGTGGTCCGACGTGACAAGGAACCTCAACGTGCGTTGCCTCCGCTCTCTTGGTCAGCATGCCCTGCGCACTCAGGTCCACACCGGGGAGAACAACATATAAAGAGGATTAACACGCCCCCTTGGACGTGAGTGCGGTGGGGATGCAGCCAAGGTGCTTAAGTTGAAGATGCAGTGCAGATGATGAGAGTGGCTTTGTATGGAAATCGGCCAGTTGGGCGTCACCACTGATCGGACACACTTGTATGACACCTGCCTCCACTGCTTCTTGTACAAAGTGGTGCTCCACACTAATGTGGTTTGTGCATGGATGCAACACACCATCATTCTTAGCAATGCGGCGTGCTGCAGAACTGTCGCTGTAAATTGCTAAAGCATGTGTGTGCAATCCCAACTCCTCGTGTCAACCAGATGCTTTCACATGCAGCTTCCCCCAATGCCATGTGCTCAGCTTCAGCCACACTGCGAGCCACACAAGACTGTTTAGCACTTCACCACGACACTGCCGTACCCCATACACGAAACACATAGCCACCACGACTCCATGCACCACGATCTCGTGCAAAGTCATTGTCACAATACCCATCCAACAACGGACTTGCAAAGGGTGCAAAGACCAAACCAAGCTCAGCATTGTCCAACACATAGTGTAGTAGCTTCAGCAATGCTTTGAGATGTGTGTTGCGTGGCCGTTGACTGAATTGTGCCAGCACATTCACTGCGCAGGAAATGCCGAGGCGTGTGGTGGAAGCAAGGTGTGACGGACTGCCTGTGATTTTCTTGTACAGTGTGGGATCACAGTCCGGTCCATAATCTGTGGTGTTTGTATACAGGAGGTGTGCATACACGTCAGGGCTCATTGGTGAGTGCTTTCGTGGAAGATGTTGTACCTGATGCTGAAAGCGTGTTGTGAGATGTGCAATGAACCGTCCTTGGTGCAAGGTGAGAGTGCAACCAGTTGTGTCTCTGGTGATGGTCATGCCCAAAAAGTTCGTTGTATCACCCAGGTCTGTCATACTGTAGTGAGTAGTGAGCAGTTTATTTGTTTCTGAGATCAGGGAGAGGGAGGGTGACAAGATTCTCAAGTCATCCACATAGACTAACAAGGCAACTGGAAGACCATTCTCCCTGCGGAGGAAGAGGGAGGGATCGATCAGACTTTGAATGAACTTTCCCGACCCCAGTGTGTGCCGGATCTCTTTGTTCTAACAACGTGGGGCTTCCTTGCGCCCATACAGAGCCTTGAGAAGCAGCCGCACACAGTCTGTAACATCATTAAACCCTTCCTGTCGCTTGACGTACAATTCCTCCTCCAGTGGGCCATTCAAGAAGGCATTCTTTATATCCATTTACTGAATCTCCCAGTCTTCACGTGCCATCACACCCAACAGGGCTCGGCTGGTCCCGTACTTCCCGACTTGGGCATAAGTTATTGGCCTGAGGGTAAGTGTGCACTCTGGAAGATCCCGAGCAGTAGCTGGTTCACACCACCAACTTTTTATGGAGAGAGATTGAAACTGTGGAGGCAACTGATTCCAAGGATGGCAAAAAACTGGTCAGAGAGTGTGGCAATAGATTTGGCCTCAATTGAATGGGAATAAATCTTTTGATCAAGGCTCACAAGTAGTGGCATTTCATAGCCACTGATCTAAGCTTTCCAGAACACCAAAGCATGCCAGATTTGAAGCTTCCTAGCAGATTCTATGGCATCAAGAGTGACCCTTGATAGGCTGTCCTTTTTCCCACCTAGGAAGGCATCCCTAATTTCCTCTAGAAGCTTCTGTCCCTTCCTATATTCCTCAGCTTGCTTCTAGTAGGAGGGAAGGTATCCAGAAGACCAAGACACCTCTAGATGCCTTGTAGGACAAGTCACCTCTTCTAGAAGGTGTGGCACCTTCCTGGACCCTCACTTAGCCTTCTAGAAACTCAAGGAGGAATTCTAAAGGTTGAGCTAGCTTCCTGGCATCTATTTCCCACCTCCCTTGAGGAGGGGAAGAATTTGATCTTGTGGGACTTGAACCCGGGCCCCTACCTCTAAAGGTGGACACCATTAGCCACCAAGCCACTTGGGCTTGTCTTTTTGGTGTTCCTTTTTGGAGTCACTCCTGCCATGGCGAGGAGCATCTCTCCAACAATCTCCCCCTTGCGCGTCACCCATGGCAGTCATCCATGCTCAACCTGCAACTCATGAGCCTTTCTCCTCATGGGAGGAGAGCTTATGTTTTATTGCTCCCTCCCACTCATCCCCATCCTTCTGGTGCAGTGCCTCCTTCAGGCTCCTCTTGCGCGAAGAAGACTTGTGCAAACCCAGTCCAAATGTCCTTGTCGGCATCGTACCTCTTTGTCCTTCTTCACACACAGCTGCTCGTGCGTGGCTGTTGAGGCGGTTGTTCTTTTTTCTGTCCCCTTTTGGTGCCATCCTCTCCAAGCACTTGCTCCCCCTCTCTTGGAGACCTTGGAGACATCGGTCGACTCCCCGCCTGCACGTTTATCTCCGGTGCTTCGGATTCCTCATCCAAACTGGTCGGAATAAAGTCTATCCCTCGCCCATCCCTTGGGCAATCCTCTCCGGTTGGTGCTACTGTGAGGACGTCACCCTCATTCACGTCCTCCGGCGTCTCCCCCTCAAGGAGTGGCAGCCACTCCCCCCTCTTGGAGAGACCTGCCTCCTCATCCATCCAACGGCTTTTCTCGTCGAACATGACATCGCGACTCCGCACAATCTGTTGCCTCCTTGGGTCAAAGAGCCGGTACGCCTTGCTGCTGCTCTCATACCCCAGATTTTTGACCATGTGTCTACGGCCAAGGTGCATCCTTGGATGTGCCCAAGTTGTGGTGGGCATAACCCGGACACAAAGAGCGCCAACGCCTTTTTGTTGCGCTTCTTGTATGCCTCCTTTACCTCAGCCATTGCAGTCTCCGGCAGAGCAGTCTCATCACCCTTCACGAGCTCAAGCAGTCCCTTGTCGAGGCAGACCTCAAACTACCACCTCCACAAGGAAAAACCTGTCCCATCTAATTTAAGAACAGTGCGGCTGCTCTCTTGCTCGTTGGTGGCCATGTCTTGATCTTGGAAGCGTGAACAATAGTTGGCTTTGGACCTCTCAAAGGCGTGGGCCCATAACCCTTTGTTGGCCCAGGGGTGAGTGTGCACCCTAGAGGATCCCTAGCAGTGGCCGGTTCACACCACCAACTGTTTTTGGAGAGACTGAAACTGTGGAGGCAACTGGTTCCAAGGATGGCAAAAAACTGGTCAAAGAGTGTGGCAATAGTTTTGGCCTCAATTGACTGGGAATAAATCTAAGCTTTCCAAAACACCAAAGCATGCCAGATGTGAAGTTTCCTAGCAGGTTCTATGGCTTCTAGAGTGGCCCTTGGTAGGCTTTCCTTTTCCCCACATAGGAAGGCATCCCTAACTTCCTCTAGAAGCTTCTGTCCCTTCCTATATTCCTTAGCTTGCTTCTAGTAGGAGGGAAGGTCTCCAGAAGACCAAGACACCTCTAGATGCCTTGTAGGACAAGTCACCTCTTCTAAAAGGTGTGACACCTTCCTGAGGCCTCACTTAGCCTTCTAGAAACTCAAGGAGGAATTCTAGAGGTTGAGCTAGCTTCCTGGCATCCATTCTCTACCTCCCTTTAGGAAGAGCAGAATTTGATCTTGTGGGACTTAAACCCGGGCTCCTGCCTCTAGAGGTGGTCACCATTAATCACCAAGCCACTTGGGCTTGTCTTTTTGGTGTTCCTTTTTGGAGTCACTCCTGCCATGGTGAGGAGCATCTCTCCAACATAAGTCTCTGTAAAATCCTGACCTGGTATTTGGTGAAAGCCCTTAGCCACCAGCATTGCGTTGTACTTGTCGATCAATCCTGCCAAGTTCCTTTTGAGCTTGTACACCCACTTTACATCAATGGCTTTGCGCCCGGGTGACAGGGGTACAAGCTCTCACACGCCATGCTCTAAGAGAGCATTCAGTTTAGCCACCATTGCCTTATCCCACTCATCCGCATCGGCACACCCCCTTGCCTCAGCAAGCGTATGTGGCTCCACGACGGTATGATCCATGTGAACTGGGCCAGATGTGTGATAAAACTGTCTGTAGTTCAGACGCGGGACATTTCGTGAGGAGCGACGTACTGGCAGTCGTGACAGCGTCCTTGCGTCCTCTGTGGGGTTTTGAGATTCGTGAGGGTGTAACCCAGGGGGCATGTGAGGAGCACTAGAGTCTGTACTCAGAAAGTCGACCGGTTTCAGTAGGTCTGTGGGTACAGGTGATGACACTTCGGTGTTCTCTTGTTGCTTTAGGTGCCCAGAGCGTACTATGGGTTTGTTAGGGACAAACACAGGCACACTCACTTAGTCTGGGTACTGTTCAGGGATGGTGATGTGTGGGACATTGCGCACAGCGCGGAACTATTTATAGGGCATATGCTCCAAGAATGAGGCATCTCTGCTTTCAAGGAAGCTGTGATTGATGGGTTCCCAAAAGTGCCATGATTTTGATGCATCTGAGACCCCTACAAGGACACACCAGCGACCTCGTGGGCTGAGTTTGTGGTCTCTTTGAGGTTGTGCAAGCTACACGCATGCCATAGTACCCCACACCCTCACTGGTATCAAGTCCGCCTTTTCTTGGAAGCATCGCTCCCCGAGCGTGACTGACTTGGGCAGAGGCCCTTGTGGTACCCTTTTCTAGACCCAAGTCACATGTTTGACTGCTTCTTCCTAGAACCCAAACGACAGACCAGACTCATTCAACAGAGTGCGCAATGCATCACCGAGGGTCCTGTGCCATCTCTCAGCCACACCATTTTGTTGAGGCGTGTATGGTGCGGTTGTTTGGTGTTCTATACCTTTGGCTTTCAGTTCTGCTGTTAAAGATCCCATGAACTCTCCTCCTCTATCTGTGCACAGTCCCAGCAACCTGCAACCAGTCTGGCGCTCAGCAAGAGGTATCCATTCTACAATAGCTCGCTGAGCGTCCACTTTGGACTTTAGCAGGAACGCCCAACAAAAGCGGCTGAAGTCATCTATCACTTTTAGAATGTATTGTGACCCATACTGGACTGAAGACACGGGCATGGGCCCTGTCAGGTCTGCATGTACAAGTTCAAGTGGTGACTTGCATTCCTTCTCCAACCTGGGAAAGACTTGTCTGTGAGCCTTGCCTTCCTGACAGTCAAGACATGTGTCTGTACTCAGGCCATGGGGACAGTCTATAGGCATGAGACCATATGTTGTTGTGTGTTTGATCATGTTAGTGATTAACTCAACATTGAAGTGTGCCAGTCGGCGGTGCAGCGGATCTTTGTGCTTTGGATCAGTGGCAGTAACTACATGTACCTGTGGTCTATGTGAGTGAGTTTGCACCAGTGGAAAGAGGGTGAGTCGGTAAAGCATGTCTGCGTACGGGGGGCCATCAGCCAGCAGTGCACCAGCAACATCAAAGAGCATGCAGCGTTGCTTCTGCGTAAGAGTGGATATGTTTGCTTGGCGATCCAGCTGACCCCCAGACAACAGGTTTACTTACAACTTGGGAATGTACAAAACACCAATCAGCCAAAGCACCCCACCAGGTGCTTGCAATGCTACTGTGTCCACTCCTTCAACTGCAAGTACCTCCCCAGATCCTGTTTTCACACCCTCTACATTGTGCACAGCATACAACGACACAAACAGCTGGCGATGTGGTGACATGTGATGCAACACAGCAGTGTCAAACAACATTTCATGCATCGGGAGTGAGTGCGATGTGGTGACATGAGTATGCGCCAATTGCTGACTTGGCGACTGTGGCATGGCCGTTGGTTCTGGGGTCTGTAGCTCCATGGGCGCCGTCCACCCAGTCACAGATGCTCCTGCTGCGGGCTAGTGAGACTCGGCCATGTCTGCGTAGATACGTTGTGCCCACACAGGCAAGGGTATCGGGGCGGATGTATTCAATGCAACATGGAAGGGACCCTAGAAGGGACCCATGTACCAACATGGGGACTGGCCCTCGGTAGATCGCCTGGCCCGGCGCCAGCAGCATTGGAGGTGGTGCGTAGGTGATTCCACCAAAGGGTACAGGGGCTCTAGGTCCCATTGCCATTGGCGTAGACCATGTTGGAGGCTGCAGATGGTGCCCAAGCTGCGGGCGGAGCACCAGAGGGGCAAGCCTCTGCTGCTACTACTGCTACTGCTGTGGCGTCATAATGCGCTGGAGGTCTGGACAGGCACGCCAAAAGTGGCCATGCTTGCCACAATAGTTGCAGGTGCCACCACCGCCACCAGTGGAGTGAGCACCATTGCCTTCGGCACCAGGCCCTCCTGGTGCTGATGCCACTTGACTGATGACTCCTATTGGTCCAGGGGGGTCCTAGACTGGCGGCGTGAGGCCTGGTTGTCCTCATTGTGGCCGAATAAAACTTCAGCAGTAGTGTACCGGGCCCACTTTGGGCCAAATCTTCTGTTGCGAGCCTTTCGCTCGTGGAAATCGCCCTGTCTTGACCTAGTGGCGTTGCTCAGGCCGCCTAGGACTTGCACACCTTGTCTGTGGGCCAAGGGATCCCGCCACTGCCTCTAAGGGTGGTTGTGACGCTTGGACTCTCCCTCCCACACTTTTCCCACGTTTGTGAGCTTCCCCTTGCCTCTTACCTGCTGTCCGCACACAGCCTAAGGGGAGGGGTTTGACGGCCTTCCGTGATTCGCGCAGCTTGCTTTTGTGGCGGCCGCGCGGATCCAGTCCCGCGCGTGGCTCGGCCGCCACCTTTCCTGCTCTGTGCTGCTCCTAGACGTCCGTTTATGGCCCTGGAAGTTGCTCTAATACCATGAGAGAAGCTCTACGATTCAAACGCAACCAGCCATGCTTGATTTGGTCAAGTAAAGAGTAAGAACACCTCAGTTTTTCATGGCCGCCATGGACATTTACCCGAAGTGTCAAGCTCGAGCCAGCAAGAGCTCGAGCGGATGAGTCTCGAGAAGCGAGCTCCAATAGGTCCAAGGATTTTGTGGAACTTGCTGATGACAATTATCCATGACATTCAAATTTGAAACAGCCGATTTCACTCTTCAGTGCATGCTCAAGTTCACATACACTACATCATTCAACACTTTTCTCGCGTTATCTCTCAGAGGAATGTTTCACGGTTCTTGAATCTGCTAGAAATGCCTCTTGGTACTTGCATCATGACACATCACATGCATGTGTGATGGACAGATTTAGGTAACACATTGCATGTCATATTTCAGCACCATGTTTCTTCTTTTCATGGTGGACACAATGGCTGGATGGAGCACAGTGCACTGTACACATGAAGAAGCATAGAGCACAAGCAAGTGGAGTGTGCAAACTGTTTTCATGCAACGTCTTCTTCAATCTCTTCTACATCATCATCCTCATCTTGTGAGTATGTCTCCTCCTCACCCTCCTCATCTTCAAACAGACTAAGTCCCTCCAACTCCTCCGCCGCTTCTCCCACCAACGGAACTCTCCCCTTGCGACGCAGCTCATTCAACTGTGCTTCCTCCTCGTGCAGCTCCGGCGCCATGTTTTCCATGCCGGTCAATGGGAAACTCAAGCAAACTGCTCTTGTTTATCCATGATTTCATCGTTAGCAAGTTCTGGACAGTGAGATGAGCAAGGGAATGCCAAAAGTCTGTGATCACATGCTGGCCTAGCAAGAAAAGCCTCTCTTAAGGCATTGACGTGCCTGGAACAGCAGACAGGTCAAGTGCAGCCAAGTAGAAGCTAGGAAAGGAATGCTTCTTCTTCCTGTAGTGATCGAGGATGTTGCAATAGGCTCCTTCACCTGCAGCTTTTCCGCCTCCGCTTCAAGGGAAGATGGGGAGGATTCTTGCACCAGTGGCATAGGAACTCTGGGACCAAAGAGGTCCGTTGCCGGATCAGCCAGCGCCGCCTCAATCAGTTCTGCATCCTCTGCTGCCTCCTCTAGCTGCTGATGCTGGCAAGGACGCAGGAGACGCTGATCTGCTGCTGCTGGTGTGCTGGCTGCCGTGACACCAGCTGAAGATGTAGCTGGCACTGAACCTCTTGTTGAAGCCAGTGTAGAAGCTGGAGCTGCTGCAGTTGAGGAAGATACTGAAGCTGCCGCAGTTGAGGCTGAAGCTGATACTTCTGTAGCTGAGGTTTGTGCTGCTGCTGTGCTTGCCGCTGCCTCTGCAGCCTCCCATTTGGCCTTGGCTCTTGCATGATATGGCCGCAACAGCTCAATCACCTTCAGCTGCAACTGTGCTGCACTGTCAATGCCCATGAGANGCCGCCTCAATCAGTTCTGCATCCTCTGCTGCCTCCTCTAGCTGCTGATGCTGGCAAGGACGCAGGAGACGCTGATCTGCTGCTGCTGGTGTGCTGGCTGCCGTGACACCAGCTGAAGATGTAGCTGGCACTGAACCTCTTGTTGAAGCCAGTGTAGAAGCTGGAGCTGTTACTGTTGAGGAAGATGCTGAAGCTGCCGCAGTTGAGGCTGGAGCTGATGCTTTTGTAGCTGAGGTTGGTGCTGCTGCTGTGCTTGCCGCTGCCTCTGCAGCCTCACATTTGGCCTCGGCTCTTGCATGATATGGCCGAAACCGCTCAATCACCTTCAGCTGCAACTGTGCTGCACTGTCAATGCCCATGAGACGATGGGTCCTGTCAAAGTAGCGGAGGTGGAACCTTGGGTCCAAAGCCGTTGCCAAGAGGTGCTTGTCCGTGAACATCGGCACACACTTATCCAGCTTGGCATTCACCACCTGGAGCCCAGGCTTGATGTCAGCCAACAGCTTCTCCTTGAGGTTCAGCCGGCCCGCTGCTCCCCACTTCTTTGCCTTCGTCTCACAGTTGATTGAGCACACCTGCCACCCATGAATCTTCACAAGCATGGCTTCAAAAAAGGGGATGACAAGGAGGAGTATTGGGTTATTGGAGCCACTGATGTCGTCCATGAATGACTTGAAAGGCCTCAGGATGAGGGTGAGGAGTGCAATCAAGGCCCACTCCTCATCGGTTTGGTTCAACAAAGCACCATCACAGCCGTAGCCAATGAGCCACGGCCCGAGCACCCCCTTGAGATGAATTACATGGCTGCACATGTCGAGAGTCGAATTCCACCTTGTCTCCGTGTCGAGGTGGAGCGACAAGTACATCACACCCGCGTTGCCGGATGCATTGATGAGAATCTGCTCCCTCGGAGTGCTGCAGGTAGTGAAGGCGACAATGGCTCTTGCCTTGCCGATGACCTCACCGACGGGGGGGAGCGACAGAAGATCGTCGACTGCCAGGTTCATTATGTGGCCTAGACACCTGATGTGGCCGGCTTTCACAAGGCCAGAGGAAGAGGGAATGATATGATGGTCAATGAGTGTGACATTTGTGCTTTCATTGTCAACTGTGATGCAAAAAATGCAGCCCCACAAGTCCCATCCCTCCACCGCGGTGTAGAACACATAAAACACATTCTGAGCTGTAGGAGACTTTGGTACTGCAGGGAAGGACAGCGCCATGGAGTTTACTTTGAATTCACTGACCCAATGGGCAGTGACACCAAGGCACTTCTTGTTGGCATCAGACTTCACCCGTCAGTTGTGCAACTGATGGTGGATTGAACCTCAGCCAGCAACATGCGCAGCCTGCTCCTAAAGGCAACAGCACCAGTCACAATGCCGTGGGCAATTGTCATGTGGCCAGGCAGCTTTGCTACAGGGTTGCAGTGCTAGAACGCGCGGTCAAGCCAAGATGACTGCATGGACAGGAAACTGACATCTTTGTCTATGAAATGCTTCCACAGACAACTCAGCCAGTACCGCTTGTTGAAAATCACCCCAACCCCAGCAAGTGCACGCTCAATCACAGTCTGCCCTGCACCTGGCTCTGCCTCAACAGTCTACACAGCCGCGGTAACCACGTTTGTCGTTTCCTCTTGGAATGTTGTTGTGGCTTCAAATTCCTTCAGCTGGATGAACAACTTCTTGTGCTTGATGCGGAGATGCTTGCGCATGCTGCTCGTGGTGCCCTTCGCACACATGTAGTCCTTGAAGCACGTCTGACAAACTGCATGGTCTGGATAATCGGCCATCATTTTAAAGAAAAGCCAGATCATGGGTTTGTACGGCTTGCGCTTTTCTCCCGCTGTATTGCCTTTGTCTTTGCAGTCATCCTCATCGTCATCATCAGCGGCCGCTTCTTCCTGAATCCACCTTTTTCCACCATTGCCGTCAATCGCATCGTACTGTCTGTCCATGTTCCTAGTGGCTTTTGGATCTTTTGTTCATGCGCCGCTCACGACATAATGGCACATCGTGCATCCTTTGTCTCCCTTGGTTCGGTTGGCACTGTTCGTTTTGTTTGTACCAGCTTTGGTCAGGTGTTTCATGTTTAGGGTGTTGGCATTGTTTGCTTTGTGGATCATGGGGGGAAGTTATCTCTCGCGGAAGAGCTGTACATTCTTTCCCTTGAGATCAGTCTCCTCACTGATCTGACCCCCAATGACAAGGGCTTCAACTCCTCCTCTAGCCGCGGTGTACACATATGTCACTTTGTTTGACTGGCCATACCCTACTGCTCCTTAACTACGACGAGCAGAGATTTTTCAATTTAATGATCTTTAACTTTGTTCTTTTTATTTTACTCAATTTAATTTGGAAGTTCCTTGATTTTGTCAGTAACGCAGGGAGTGGACCCTCAAATTCCTCGATGGGTCCCGAGCATTCCTCGGTGATCCTTAACTTTGACAACGCCCGTTCATTGAGTGATGAGCGTGCGTGTTTTGTGCACAATCAAAGCTCAATGGGCGAGCGCCATTGGTGAATGTGTTTTGCAAGGCAAAGCTTATGCAGCCTAGCTTTGGAGCATCCTACTGCTGCCCCGCTCGCTTCTGAAGGCATCGGCATGTTGTCTAAAATGCTTGATGTGCATGGTGCTCGTTTGGGTCTGCCATCACTTGTCCTTCATTTCCATTTATTAAACCGACAATAATCCAACATTATGGAACGCTTCTTGACCAAGGTGTCTGCCAAGAAACGTGCACGTCATCTCCATGAATCTGCTTGTCAGGGGCTCCTTTGCGTCCTTCACTCCCAAAACATCCAGTTAGGCATCTGTGCAAGGCTATTTGCCTCAGGTTTGATGACTCCATGGTCAAAAAATGGTCTGTATCGTACAATGGCACCTACATCGACGGTCCTGGCATGCACTCGCTGCTGACGCTCCCCGCTGGAGTGCCAGTGGCGTTGTGCATGCTGTCGGGTTTCCAACTACCATTGCCGACTGCGAGAGTTCGTGATGCTCCTCCATACATCTACACCTCCTACTCCCCTGGCGCAAGTACCTCAAAGGTACCGCTCCCTTCTTTCGTGCCCTTCAGCGTCTCGCGCCCGCATCTAAATGCCAGAGACATGGAACACGCTCCTGCTGACGGTGTCCCCATCCCTCTTTGTGGACTTACAGCACAAGAGAAGGGAAAAGGGTCTGCTGTGGAGGAGCATTTTCCGCTGTCCCGCCGGTCCGTGAGGACCCGTCTTGCTCATGGGCCCGGCCCCGTCATCATCAGCTCTCCCCTTGCTTCGACCATCCTCAACAGTGACACCTCAGAGGATGACGTGTCCCAAGAGACTATAGAATCTGACGATCCAGGGAGTGACGAAATTTCCAAAAAATTTACCATGCTTCCAAATCTCAGCCGTCCGCCTATGCAACTGTACAGCATCTGAGACGCACGTTAAGGATGCCGGATGGGTATTGTGTCTTTGATAAACTTACACCTAGCACCATCTCAGGATGG
>SZWC01011444.1:47577-58843 GCA_023375785.1 Penium margaritaceum
ATTAGAGGAGTTGAGAGGGAGGAGAAGGTGAATGAGAAGGGGGGGAGGGGGATGAGAGGAAGAGCAGGGGAAAGGAGGGATGAGCGGAAGAGGGGACAAAAGAGAGGGGAGTACGCTAGGAAGGATAGGAGGAAGAGACACGGGAAAGGAGGGGTGCTGCAGGAAACAGGAGGGTGAGGAGAACGTTAACAATTGAGAGTGACAACCATCTCACAATGTGCCACATTTTATTCCATTGCTCTGCGTCGCTGCATTTCTGTCTCCACACTTTTAGGAAGGATATTCGGCCAACCCTGGTCAGAAACCTAAGGAAAATCAGTAAAGGTAGTAAGTCTCAGCAAATCTGCCAGGAGCTCCATCATAGGTGCTGCTCACATAGCCAGTAGCTCCCGCATATGCACCAGTGCCTCCAATGATGGCAATCTCAATGGTCTTTGGCTTCTCATCCAGAGAACCTGTGGGCGGCAACACCAGAGAGGAGAGACCATATGTTCAAACGTCACTAGGGAGGTGAAAATGGAAGTCATCCTCTGTGAGTTCACTCCAACCACAGCACCACCAACCACAGCCAACCACAGCACCACTCCCTCAAGGGCATCCACATTCGTGGATGCTTGCTTATGCCTAGTGTTCAGGAAGAACTAAGAGCTATGCCATTAAAATGGGTTGGGGGAGGGGGGGCGGAGCACAAGCCTTCACGTGAAGGACACAAAAACGCACCAGACACAGTGATGGAACCATCCTTGAGGTTGAGGGTCCACGTGCAAATGCCAAGCGAGGGCGCAGAGTAGATACAGTTACCAACGAACCCACCCACCTGCACAGGGCAAAGGCCGTCACATTATATTGGGTGAAACAACAAATAACAGCTACAGCAGAAAAAACATAGCAGCATGGCCTTAGTTCAGTATGAGCTGAATGAGAATGGAAGGTTAATGACTGCTGGAGCTGCAATGTAACTGCAGACTTGCCCAAATAATTGGACCGTCATGTTCTGAGCCGACAGTCTCAGTCAGCCGTACAAAAGATGGAGGTGTTGCATCGGGGTGGAGAGAGGTGGGAGGGGGCGGGAGCAAGCTACCACTTACCCTCTTGTTGGTGGCCTTGCTGAGCGCATTGCTGGTCCACACGAAAGTGTCGCCAAGCTTGTTGGCTCCCGTCACGGTTTTGCCGTTAGGGCCAAACGTCAGCTGCAGTGCAAAAAAGACAACGTCAGAAGACATTTTTTCTTGCCGTACTGCAGCTACCAGCCAAGCGACACACTCAGATTCTGAGGCCTCCCGATCCTCCAGATGCGGCAACAGCGTTGCCACTACACGAGGTTTATACACAGAACGAGAGGAGCATAAAGTCATTGCGTACAGCGGCAGCTGCCGTTCTTGTACAACGTGAAACGGTGTGACGAGAGCCAGCTCTACCTTTTAGGGCACGTTCGCGCCAAACCCGGCTCACGAAAGCATGACGACTTGGTACGACCATAGGTAAGCTTGCGTACGAGATAGGACCCGAGTCTTGGGATACAGCATGACAGGATTCTTATTTCGTGTCAAGGTAGTGCGGCAGCAAAGGCACTTTACGACCTAATGTTCCGTCTGAATCACTGGCAGGGTAGCAAAGTCGGAACAGGGGCACTCCAGGCCGTTGCTCCTGTCGTCCAATTACAGAGAGGGTGACAGAGTGTCAAAGCGTGAGCGCAGGACGGTGGAACTTGTCTGACTCACCGAAGGGCCGTCGGACGTCTCGATAACAGTGAACTTCCGGCGGTACGTTGCTGCGTCGGCACCTGCGATGTAGAAAGTCATGCGTTGCGTGGAACGATAGGGGCGATCAATGACGATGAAGAACGTGAAATTGTAGAAAGGCATATGTGCCGGCTTGCGACTAGCAGCAAGGTAACGAATGTCATTTGTGCAGGGCCTCGAGAACGAAGCCAAGAGACTTGCGGCTTTGGTAACTCTGAATTCTACAGAAGCACGTCAATATTCTGAAAGTTGCATTGAACGACGTCAAACACAACTTAGGTGAATGCGAGACCAAACAGTTGTCCAGCCGTGTGGCTCGCCCATGAAAAGCTGTCAGCGGAAATGTTGCAGAGAAAGCCAAACCACGAGAACTGCCGGATGCAAGAGGAGCTTACTTAGTTTCTCCTGTTCATGCCAAACCTGGTGCCCATTGGTACCCACCGAAGGCCGAAGTCAGCACGAGAGCCGACAAGACGAGGGCGAGTAGAGCCATAGCAAATGGTCTGCGGGTTCGCTGCCCTCGGTGAGATTTGGCTTTGGCTTGTTGACGAAAATATCCTCGCGACGAAATGAAGTGGTTGGGCCAACTTGGAATGGCAACATAGCGGACGACTGAATTTGTAGTCGGCCACAGGGCTAAGCGACTGTCAGAGCCAGAGCGCAAGCATCGACCCGCGCCACGGCACGCGTCTTAGTTGACGGGACGGATGAACACCGTGTTTCCCGCCAAAGGATCGGCGGTGGACAGAAGTCATGAACTCGTCGAGGGGGCGGCAAAGTGCGGCTAGCTGAGCCGTCAGCTTAATCCGCGGCTGGTCCGCGACGTCGTCGTCTCATTCCTTCAGAGCCGATTTTCGACATTCTACGTAAGGTGGCACAATTCAGGATTCACAATTACTCACATCCAGCATGCACTATTACTCTCATTCAAAATTGGCCATGAATGAATCTGTTTGTAAGAAAACCCTTCTGTCATAACCAAGCAAACTGCAATACCTTTAAATTATGGCCGCTAGTGTCTAATGGCAGAAGTCAGGTGCGTGTCACCCCCTCATGTACACAAGTCGCTAGTGAGCATTTCTATCCATAGATTAATGGCCCACCACGAACCAACTACAGGAATTCTACGCAGTTCAAGCATGCGAATTTTCACCCAAATTCCCTGACCTCCGGCGTACCGTTTCAAAATTTCCTTGTAGCTTCCTTCACCTTCCATAAAGGTTGACAAAAGTTTTGTGAACCACATTCACACTTAGATATCATTTCCTCCACTTCTCAAAACGCATGACTTTCATCAAGAGGTACCAAAACATTCTTTAAGCCCCCTGAATTATCATAAGAGCATCTTGAACTGATAGCTCACAAAGCTACTTAGCACGCGTTGCTCACCTAAAACGTGGATGATCCAACTTAAGCCTCAACCTCATTCTCGATTTTGTTTATCTCTGCTCGATGTACATGACAATTCCCATAGAATTAGACTTATTAATTAACAAAGATTATCCATTTTTCCTAAATACACGAATTTTCTTTTCTCCAAGATCTCATCCCACCTACATTCCAATCAGCGTAACACTTGGTATCGAAGCAAAATGGCACTAGAAGGGTAACCAACACATCACCCATACCCATGCTAAAGTGTATCTCTAAAGCTGAAAGAAACATCCTGATCGTAAATCATTTAGAGTTCTCGAAATTGATCAACTCAAGGAGTAGCAATCAATACCGCAAACTCCCATGGACCGACGATCAAGATGTCATGGACGAGTTTAGAGATACACTTCATCATTGCTACAGTGATGCATCGGTCCCACCTCCAGTGCCACTCTATTGTAATACTGAATGCTATGCGAAGTGGGACATAGATGGTTCAGAGGAATGAGGTTCGGGGTAGAAGACGATTCAGATGTGCAAAAACTTGGATACATTGTATAAACCTATAATTCTTCTCCAATGAAAATTGTTGATTGCGTTGAGCACGTATATAATGCTGAGAATAAGAATATGGCATAAGTTGAGTCATCATTATTTGAGCCAAGCGACAAGTGCGAGGCCGCATTATGAGTGGTTGATTCAAACAATTCCACCTAGAAGTCAATGAGTGGTTCATAATATCGCAGATCTTGTCTATAAGAGCAAAGAATTGTTGAGAAATTCAATCAACAATATGGAAATGTTGATATGGTTCGCAAAACTTATGTCGACCTCTCAATAAAGTGGTGAAAGTTTCCCAAACTTTTATTACAAAACACCAGAGATCAAGGTAGTTGGCAAAACTTCCCTTTGCTGAATGGCGTAAAAGTATGGAATTCATCACGCAATGGGCCATGAATGTAAGGATAATGAAACCCACTCGTATAGTTTTGGGATTTTTTTATGTTAGGGACGTAACGCGCATTGCCCATGCAAAACTTAGCAATCTCATCAAGTTCGTATTTGTGCAGAGAAAAAAACATGTTTTCAAAATAGTAATGAGTTTTACATTAAGTTATCATATGAAAAGTAACCCAATACGGTTGGTAAGGTTAAACAAGCCTTGAAGATAGATACTACATTAAAAGGAAAGGGAATCGCAAGTATCAAGGGCTTGACGCCCTTGTATCCATAAGGAAAACGTAATAATTCCATGTATTACACTTGAAACCATAGTAAAGGTATCCAACCTACTTTCCATTCTCAATAAGTGGCATATGTTGTTGAGCGAGCATGGCAAGGATGGTCATGTGAGTGTCGCTTGATGCTCTCTCTCTCTCTCTCTCTCTCTCTCTCTCTCTCTCTCTCTCTCTCTCTCTGTGTGTGTGTGTCTCTCTCTTTCTCTCTCTCTCTCTCTCTCTCTCGCTCTCTCTCTCTCTCTCTCTCTCGCTCTCTCTCTCTCTCTCTCTCTCGCTCTCTCTCTCTCTCTCTCTCTCGCTCTCTCTCTCTCTCTCTCTCTCGCTCTCTCTCTCTCTCTCTCTCTCGCTCTCTCTCTCTCTCTCTCTCTCGCTCTCTCTCTCTCTCTCTCTCTCGCTCTCTCTCTCTCTCTCTCTCTCGCTCTCTCTCTCTCTCTCTCTCTCGCTCTCTCTCTCTCTCTCTCTCTCGCTCTCTCTCTCTCTCTCTCTCTCGCTCTCTCTCTCTCTCTCTCTCTCGCTCTCTCTCTCTCTCTCTCTCTCGCTCTCTCTCTCTCTCTCTCTCTCGCTCTCTCTCTCTCTCTCTCTCTCGCTCTCTCTCTCTCTCTCTCTCTCGCTCTCTCTCTCTCTCTCTCTCTCGCTCTCTCTCTCTCTCTCTCTCTCGCTCTCTCTCTCTCTCTCTCTCTCGCTCTCTCTCTCTCTCTCTCTCTCGCTCTCTCTCTCTCTCTCTCTCTCGCTCTCTCTCTCTCTCTCTCTCTCGCTCTCTCTCTCTCTCTCTCTCTCTCTCTCTCTCTCTCTCTCTCTCTCTCTCTCTCTCTCTCTCTCTCTCTCTCTCTCTCTCTCTCTCTCTGTCTTCTAATAACAATCATGAAAAAATGCTAATTCGTTTTTTTAAAGGACACATTAGAATTCTTGGATTTTATGTAAAATACTTTTCAACCCAACTCGAAACTACATGGAGGGTTGAGATTTTTAGGTTTGTGGCAAGTACCCCTTAGGACTCTTCTAGTGAGACCCAAAACGTTTTATTTTCATAAAAATGTGTCTTCAATCACCAATGCAAACCCCATGCAGAAATTTTCTTTTAAAGAATAATAAACACCTCAAGGTAAAGGTTTGTCATTGCCTAAGACAGCTGATGACATGAGCACTCCTACGTTACATTTCATGTAGCATCAACATGGTGTGTGTTAACTTTTGACCGGAAACCTTGTCTCTTCTCTTGAACTTAAAGAAATGTCAACTTTGAAGTGCAAAGGAGGTGGACATGTTTATACTAAAAAAGGGGTTGTTGGAGAAATCAGATCTACTAATAAATTTAATGGATACATGGACATAAGCTTATAGAAATTATAATTTAATTAATTATACAAGATATTGTGAGCTTCAACTTTCATAACATTTTAGCAATATTTCGAATAAATTTTTTTTTAAAAAAAAATTCAAACTCTATTGGAAAATGTTTCTTTGTATTTGGTTCTAGATTCATAGTATTTCATTACATCATGCATCATATATTTTCACCTTATCATAGTTTCAAGGGTATCGTATCATTGTTTCACTCCTATTTGAAAACTTTGGGACGTTAAAGCTACATTTATTTTCTGTAAAATGAAGATAACTTTTTTTCCATGAATAAAGATATATTATATGCTTTTTACACTTTTTCAACAAATTCATGAAAGTCCCTTGAATTTTTTAGTTTGTAATTGAAATCATCATGGATTTAAGTTTGCCATCTGAGTAAATTCATTTTAAAATTAATTCATCTTGTGTAGATATTGATGTTTGGTGAATTTTCTTAAAATTAATTAATTTTTAAAGAATTATCAATTTAAATGTTGCAAATCATTGTTCATTTTGTAGTAAAAATTGAAATTAGATACACCGTTATTTAATTTTTTCATTTTGAAATTGCAAGTTATTTCAACGAAGTTTATGTATGAGTTTCTTTCCTGATAAAAGTTTTCTCTAACTCAATATCTCCCATTGGTTGAACTTTTCATTGATCATATACATGTAATGGACACCTTATGTAAGCCGTGAAGTAAATAACATGGACTTTTGTGGCGGCCTTTATTAATGATGCACCTCTTTTGCATCCCTTTCCCGTCAACTCTTGGTAGTGTATTATGGTTTGTGCGAGGATTGTTGGAACATTGTTGTTGAGTAGACATATTCGTCCTTCTTGTTGTAACATGCTTTGGTAGAGTGAACGATTGGAACCAATGTGGAAAACGGGGCCCATGTTTGAAGTACGGGGGAGTGACCATATACCCACAGAATTCCCCATATCTACCGCGGTGTCCAGATGTCGCACAATAACCACGCCATATCCAAAGATCGGAACTTTAATGACGACATGTCCACCGCACTGGCCATTATCCACGACACACACGAGCAGTTTCATATGTGAACGCCATATCCATCGGGTTTTAATATAACTACGTTATATCCATTTTCGCGGAAATGGCAAGTCGGCCCATGAGGAATGCTCCCCAGTTGGGCGACCGCGTACTGTGTGCGATTTTTCGTCATCCGCGTATTCGCCTAACAGACTGTCGTGTTGTCGTTTTCTAATGAATAATGCATGAATTTAGCGTTTGAGGTGAGTGGACGTTGACATCGCCGCAATACAGCGACGGCCACGGCATCGTGCGGTGCAAGTATGATGACGTGTCCAATAAGCTATGGTCTGTGCTGGTTACGGATTCGGACTCGGGCTACATATGACGAGCATCATAGCACGACAGTACGAACATTGTGGGCACACGAATAATACCGCTTGCATTCGTACCGAGGTTCCGCTTCTTACATTATGGTATTAATCGATTACTGTACCTAGGCACGACAGAATGTTACATTATTGTATCTAGGCACGACTGTATTGTCGAAGCATAGCACGAGAGTTTGAGCATTCTACACTTACGAATAATACCACCTGAATTCATACCCAGGTATCGCTGGTCAGATGATTACGTTTCTCCGACGATTGTAATATCTGTATTCACACACATTAAGAGTAAACTATGTCATTGATGAATGACATGTAATATATGTATTGACACATATATAGACTAAAGTATGTCATTCATGCATACCTTCTTACATGTGGCAAACAGGGACACATGTAGACCTCTGATTGCACTTCTCCCAAATATTCAAAGGTGTAAGAAGAATATTTGTGGAAAAGGAACATTGCAGTGGGAACATGAAAGAAAATTTAATGTTCCATTTTCTGAAATGTCCTCATGGACGTCCACTAACTATCCACTCCCTAACTGGAGGTGGAAGGGAATACAGCCATGCCTGCTTGTGCACCGTTGAAGGGGTGCCTCATGCTGGTGTGACCGGAGGTGGGCCATGGGAGCGACGTCTACGGTTCTGTGCCCAGCTGAGTTGTGCCGCCATGTTCGAAGTGGATATGCGGTAGACAATTCCATGACTAAATACACGATATGCCCATTCTTAACGGGTGCAGAAGCGTCCGCCATATGTGCGGTCCCTCAGCCGCTGTCGAGAGCTCCGACGGCGCAAATAGGTTGCCCTCAGTCACTCCATAACACTGACTGAGCGCTCACGAGTGGGTACAACCAGGTGTGGCGAAGCTCTGAACAATAGACAACATGAGTCGTGCTGAATTACGCATGTGGCACGAGGCACTTCTTGTCACGAGGACAGTGCAGTCCTCGGAGACCACGACACCTCGACGGCATGCACTTCGATGTATCGACGTCGAAGCATGCGCCTGGACGACGCGGCCATTGGTCCACATATGTCCAACCTGCCAGCAAGGCTTCTGCCAAACTGGCACGACATCTTATGTCAAATCCCGCAATCAAAGGTTGTGTTCGTCGAAGAGGGTCGTACAAAAAGTAGGATGAATAGCCCGTTCGGATGTCTCTAAGGCAAAATAGTATCCCCCAGTTTAGGTCGGCAATAACTATGGGGACATCGAAGCATATTTGAAAAGTCGGGACGTCATTGGTCGACGACGTACAAAAAGCACCATACCCAAAGTCACTTGTAGACGTCAACGACATGAATAGTCGGAGGTGACGACTGTCAACGACGTAATCCTATAATCCGAACACGAAATGACATTTCAAGGCCCCTAAANAAAGGTTGTGTTCGTCGAAGAGGGTCGTACAAAAAGTAGGATGAATAGCCCGTTCGGATGTCTCTAAGGCAAAATAGTATCCCCCAGTTTAGGTCGGCAATAACTATGGGGACATCGAAGCATATTTGAAAAGTCGGGACGTCATTGGTCGACGACGTACAAAAAGCACCATACCCAAAGTCACTTGTAGACGTCAACGACATGAATAGTCGGAGGTGACGACTGTGAACGACATAATCCTATAATCTGAACACGAAAGGACATTTCAAGGCCCTAAAAAATGACGCCATATCCATCCGGATAAAAAATGAACATTATGCCGGATACGGCGATGATATTCCAACATGCACGGATATCGTGGACATAATCGGCAGCGTCGTGGATATGACGTTCTTATAATTTAAGTGAATGGATATTGCGTGATTATTATTTAACTTGCGGATATGGCAGGGTTATGTTCATGCTTGCGTGGATATGTGAGACATTTCGCTCTTTGAAGTATCTTTTCCAATGGCTAGATATTTGAAATGACATCTGAGGCCTGCCGCCTATCGATTGCTACTCCGACGCATTATGGGACGAGGTAACAAGCTCAATCCATGAAAATTATTTAAGCGCAGCGCAAAGACGGAATGAATTTGGATTTCGGAGAGAAGAAGGAACATCTTTCTACATACCAAACGACGGACTAGTATTCTGCTCGCAAACTACCATGAAATCGAACAATCTAGGCTTGAACTATTGCCGTCGTCGAGTTGAAATGACTATCCGCCGCCTTACAGTATCCGGCGCAGTGGTACCCCGCCCGGCAAGTTAGGAGCAACAAGTGATTTGTGAACCCACTGCTGCTAGCAGGAATCTTTGCGACGATTAGTCGCCGTTTTTCCAAAGAACCATGACTTCGAACGCTTATCATTGCCCTTGTGGCATTGAATACATCATTCGCAAAGCACAACATCGACATCGGCATGGTTTGGAGGACATCCGGCGAGCAAACCAGTCCATTTTGTGATGGGCTAGCACGACCAAATGAGCAGCAGCAACAGCCGAGGCGAGAGCAGCAGCAACGGCAGTAACTTAGGTCTGCAACTAAGCGAGAGCACCAGCAACAGCAGTAGCTGAAAATCTACGACGCCGAAATTGTCCGCATGCGAGAGTCACAGACCAACACTTCCCGGCGACTGGACAGTCATTTATCTGAACCTCTACACACACTCGCTCGCGATTTCATCTGCATGCCTCTCACTGTCACAAATCCTTCCTGGTTTCCGTGCCGTGCGACAGAAACCATGCTCAAGCGAGACGCCACTCACCCCATGTACCTGTAGCTCAGTGTCCCTGTACCGCGCGGCTCGACCCACAAACCTGCAAAAAAAGGAAAAGACGACAAAATCAACGCCATTTTTGGAAGAAGCATGCAGAGAAGGCGCCCGCCCATAGCGAGCATACACAAATGGCGACCCACAAAGAGAGCGTACAAAAATGGCGCCCACTCAAATTGAGTACACAAAAATAGCTCCCCTCCAAAGCGAGCAAGCGAAAATGGCGCCCAACAAAAGTAACACCCCACTAAGTCGCGCACAAAAATACCACCCTACCCTTGGTGATGCCACGTCATCGACCAAAATTTGCAATCGTTCACACACTTCTCTAATTTTCTTCAGAGTTCTCCTTATAAATTACATGCAATGTTTTAGAGATAATGCGTTCGATGCGAAAACAATGACGATCATAATCCTGAGTGGAGCAAGGCCCTATAACATCCATTTTTGCATTTTCCCTTCTCTTGACATGGTTCGATCTGATTTCTTTTTTGGTTTGCATAGTAACACATTGTTTTTGGTTTGTGGAGCTATTTTCAAAGTAACTTAATTAAATGTTAAAATTTTCAGTCAGGTCCACAGAACTCATGAAATCTTTCAAATTCAATTTCATCCTTTTAAAAACAATTTCACAGACCTACATGACAGGTTCATGGACATGTTTTGCCCACGGACCAATTAGGTTGCCCCCGTGAGCAAAATCCCATAGATCTAGTTCATATGCCCGTGGACCTGTTTAACAGGCCCACAAACCAGTCATCAATCTTCAATGGGTGGGGGTCTTCTAAGAACCATATGTTTCAGAAGGGAACCCATCCCCCTTCGCCACACAACCATCTAATTTGTTTCCAATAGGAGTCATGGGCTTGTGCAACGAGTTTTACCCCTACAATATGCACCTTGTGTGTTTTGAGTATTTTTCTGATTCTTTTACGACAGGTTATTTTTGTGTGTGTGTCTATGTGTCACTCCTAGAAGACCCACACACCATTCTATTAACCTCATGCACAAGCAGAACCAAGGACGCCATGATCCTGACCCTGCGAGTCCCCCTATAACTTCCAAAGTGCATAGTTTTTCACGTAAGGATGCAAGCAAGCTTTCCAAGTCAAAGGACAATCATGCATGGATTTTTTTTTGGTGGTGCTGTGGTCAATAAAAGAGAACCTCTTCATACAACTTGGATATCTTCATTGCACAAGGAAGCATACACTTGCATGAGTGAAATGAGAAGAAAACACGTAAGATTTTTTTTTTAATACTCCCAGGGCTAGCCCTCTAAATGCACATTGGAACATTACAAGAGAGCGATAACTAGGTATGGCAACCATGACAACGATAATTACAGGTGTAAAGGTAACAACCACACCGATAACGACATCTACATCAATTGTCGATTAGATATCGTCAAGGACAACTACAAAGATAGAGAGAGAGAGAGAGAGAGAGAGAGAGAGAGAGAGAGAGAGAGAGAGT
>SZWC01011444.1:61938-86425 GCA_023375785.1 Penium margaritaceum
GTTTGCTCAGGTTCCTGGGATCGACTATGACCAGATCTTTGCCCTGGTTGGTTGGTTCTCCGCTGGCCGGGCTTTTTGTAGTTTGCTTGCCCAGCATGGGTGTGAGATGCATCAGATGGATGTGAGCAACGCCTTTATCCATGGCTCACTAGAGGGCGAGGAACTCTACATGACGCAGCCTCGAAGCCTAGACGATGGCGTTGGCAAGGTCTGGAAGCTGTGGAAGGCTTTCTATGGCCAAAAACAGACACCGCACTACTGGAATTAGGTGATCAGTTATTTGCTTCTCAATGATGGCCTCCTTTGTAGCATTGCCGACCCGTCACTATTCATCAAACCGCGAGGCCAGATCTTTGTTGTTGTCTTGGTCTGCGTGAACGACTTTCTCATCACGTCACTGGATGCAGCTACCATCCAGCAGGTCAAGGACCTTTTACCTGCCCCACCAGATGAAGGACCTCGGAACGGCTCAATTCTTTGTGGGCATGGAGATTGAGCATGATCGCTCCATGGGTATCCTACACGTCCATCAGGCCGCCTACGTCCAGACTTTGTCAAGGCACTTTTTTGGGGACGTGCCCCTCGTGCCGAGAGCATCCTCACCTATGTCAAGCGATGTGTAGGTGAAGCTCAAGAGTTCTCATCTAGCCGTTGTGGGGGAGTTTGTAGGCATAACCACGTATCTGTGTGTCATCGGGTCACTGATGTTCCTGGCGACGATGGCGCTTCGAGACATTGTGTTCACCGTCAACCTACTGGAACAGTTCTTTAAGGAATCGCGTCACCTCCACTTCAAGGCTACGGTTCAAGTAGTGTGCTACATCGTCTCGAGCCCACGGCGAGGTCTCATGTTCCATCGATAGCCATCCGTTGTTGTTGTAGGCTATACCAACAGTGACTGGGCCGACAGTGTGGATGGTAAGAAAACTACAGGCAAGATCTTTCTTATTGTCGGCACGATTATGTCCTGGCGCAGCGGCAAGCAAGGCTACATTGCACGCAACACTGCTGAGGCTAACCATGTGGCCCTTGGTTCTGGCGAATGCAAGAGCGTGTGGTTGCGTTTCCTGTTGTCGGAGTTGCGTCAGTCAGTCTCGTCCATCATGTTGCACTATGATAATGAGAGTGCCATGGCTATTGTTGACAATGACATCGTGCATCACTCACACAAAGCACATCAATTTCAAGTACAACTATGTGTGTTCATCCTCGGCAGACCTCCTCGACAGTCGTACCATCGGCAGTCACTATCTCTGCATATGCTGTCTGTACGTGTGCAGTAATGGGTCGGACTGCTCTGTTGCATCTGCACTGCCATGCTTTGCCTAGTGTCGATGTTTCATGTTATTCGGGCAATGTTAGGACCAGGGTTAGCGTAGACACCGCCTGGGTTGAGGTGGCTATAAATCATTGCTGCTATTCTTCCAAGTGATTCAAACCACACAACAGCGTTTGCAACATGCGTATTATGGTATGGTGCAATTTTCTAGCCAAACGGACGACGCCCCTGTTTTGGGCTGTCCGCTGTTTGGCAGGGCTCACCATGAAAACCCTGCTTGCCAGAAAACGGGTCTTTTTTCTGATGGTGAAAATGTCAATTCCCTCTATTTTATCACTCGTGACCCTCATGTACCCCTTCGTCGGAAGTATAAGCCCCATCCGCCCCTTTATCGGAACGATAAGCCCCATCCTTCCCTCCGCTAGAACGATAAGCCTCATCTGTCCCTCCGCCAAAATGATAAGCATCATCCACCCCTCCACCAAAATGATAAGCCTCATCCATCCCTTTTTAGCAAAAAAAAGCCCAATCCGCTCCCCGTTTTCACCATACTCAAATAGCAACGCATTTTGCTGCTTAAGCATGGAAAATCCAGGCATGCCGTGCTAGAATGCGGCCCTCCATCGCGCAGTCGTGATGGAGGGCTGCGATAGCATCGAGGGGTGGGGGGGATCGCTAGCGGACATCCGTCGGTCGGTACTTTGTCAACTGCCCCCTGCCCTCCCGCCTCTCGAAGCGGACCAGCCCACCCACCCGCCTTTCTATGGAGGCCCTCACGAATGAGGACGGCGATGGAACGGGCAGCCGGTGGGCTACCTGGAGGTGTTGGGGAGGGGGAGGGGGTGGTTCGCCGGGGATTCCGGCGAATGTGCGTTAGTACGAATCCTCGATCCATCAATGGGGAGTCAAAATTCCTCTGTTCTCTTTTACATGTTCAAATTTCTACCCTCGTTTGAGATACAAACTCTGCACAACCCCAATCCTTCATTACACACAGGGTTTTACAGTTTGTTTTTGCACAGACACCTGATCGGCCCCACGGTAGCGGGGCCAGCAGGTTCCCTTTCAACGCATGGGGAGTTTTGGACCCCCCACGCAAACTCTCTCCAAACCGCTTAGAAAAAATCACAAACCCTTCAATGAAGGATTTTGTGATAGTTGGATAGAAAGTTTGATGTTAGCATGTCAACGCCGCATTCATGCGATGTCGACATGCTATATTTTGACAAACAAACTGGGTGTATCGTTTATCTTCTACTCCTGGAAGCTTCTATCCTTACAAAATGGGCGAGTCAAGCTTATTGATCTGGGGCAGGGGCAGATGAGGCTTATCGTTCTGATGGAGGGGCGGATGGGGCTTATCGTTCTCACGGAGGGGCGGATGGGGCTTATTGTTCCCGTAGAGGGGCGGATGGGGCTTATTGTCCAAAACGAGGGGTATATGGGATTTTCACCCTTTTCTAATTGGCTTAGAAACTTAGTAACAAGCTCTACAGAGCTCGGGGGAGCTAGAACTTGGGGGGGTCTGCCATTGTTGCTTATTTCTCACTTCCTTAGTAGTCATTTCCAGTTTTTACTTGTTGTCTGGCACTAACTCTGGAGAACGCGTTTATGAGTACAACAACAAAGCTCTCAGAGTTGGACTTCGGTGTAGCAGACTGAGGGGACAGCCGAAGCAACTAGCACGCTGCATCAACAACGCAGCTATCCCAACTTGCTGCATGAGGATTTCAAGCTGTTTCGTCGAGTGGCGGTGAATCTAGGGTGGTACGTATTAGGGCTGTAAATGCAGCCAGGAGATGTTACTATCCAACTATAATGCTATAGAACGCAGTGAGTAGAGGAGATGCCGCCAGACGTACACTGAGGCAGCTGAGACAGAGAGCTTCAATGTCGCACAGAAGACGTAGAAGTGTTGCAATGGTGCTGAATGCCATGAGAAGGAGAAAGAGGGGCAGCAGAGGGTTACAGTGACGAACCAAGGAGAAGCCCGAGCAATGAAGCAGAGTGAGATGCTTCGTGGCCACGCAGATGCAGTCCACCAGTGGTGGAGAGATGGTGTAAGGCCCACAGGACGGTGGTTGCGACAAGAGTGCCGGAGTTGTTGGGATGGTCGGAGGGACGTTCAATGGGATAGTTACGGTGCTTGCATCCTTGGAGCCTGCAAGTATAATACTTGCGTGCCCACGGATGTAGAAGTACAGAGTAACTGTGTACAATGGTATCGATAGATTCGTAAGAGGCGACGAGCGGCAAGAATGTGTTGTTTTGTGTGGCTTCCACCCGTCACAACTGATGCCGATGGATTATCCATACACCCACGTTGGTGGTACATGGCAAAGGAGGGCATGACAACACGACGGGCCTCCAGAGTGTCTTGAGACTTATCGAGCACTTACGATAGCACCGGCGAGACGCGGTCGATACGTTCGGCAATTCATTTGGCTTCTTCGGAGCTAGGAGAGTTTTCTTGGTGGGTTGTGACCCGCTCTTGGTGGAGTGTATTGGTGCGTCGAGGAGACCAGGTGGCTGTACTAGCTCTTTCAATGTTCGAAAAGCCGTGTGTGATATCTGGACGTTAATTTTCAGATTTTCTAGCATTGCTCCTATTTTCTCAGTGGTCGAGACCCGGGCACTCGGAGAGTTGTTCCAGTGCCTTGAGGAGACCGCCGTTGTTGTCATCGAGGTTTACGCAGTGTGTTCTCCTTGCTAACACGTTTGGGTTGAGCAAGGGTGACGGAACCCAGTACGGCTAGCTACCAGCGTCCCTTCTTAAGCCCGCTAGGAGCTCATTTGTACTCTCTCCTTGTTCTTTAGTATTCAGCGTTCCGGACTTCGCCGAATTCTTGCCATCTTGCATCGCACTCACACACAAAGCTCATGTTCATTTTTGCATCGGCCTGTACACCCTAAAATGTTTCCAATTTGGTATAAAAGCACAGGGGGCGTGTGAGCAGCTGAATAAGCAGGAGTGGGCTGAATGCAAAGAGAATGCGCCACGTGGCGCCACGCCGACAGCAGCGTGAGGGAGCGCGAATTGACTGTAGTTAATCGCCAAAGGGCCGGTGAGTAGCGTAGAACAGCAGTAGCAGCTGGTGTAGCAGCAGTGGCAATGGTAGTAGTTGCAATGGCAGCAGCAGCGGCAGCGGCAGGCAATAGAATTTCTAGCAGTGCCACCTATAAGTGCAGTAACAACGGCAGCTGTTTTGCTACGTAGCAGCAGCAGCAGCGGTTGTGGCAAGAGCGGCGGCGCACAACGGCAATAGAAGCTACGGCAACAATAAGAAACAACAATAGCGGCAGTTGTTGGGCCACGCACCAGTAGCAGCACCAGTGGCGGCTGCAGCAGTAGCGGCGGTAGCAAGCGGCGACAACAACGGTGACACAGAGCAACAGCAGCAGCAACGGCGGCAGTTGCAAGTAGTACTGGCGCATAGCAGCAAGCTTGAGCTACAGCGGCCGCATAATACAGTAATAGCAACGACAGTTGTAGCAATCCGCAAGAGCAGCTGCTGCGTAGAGTAGTAGCATCAATAACAGCAACAACAAAAGCAGCAGCAGCAGAAACCACAACAACTGCACTACAACCATCATAACAGCGACAGCTGCTACGTACAGCACCGGCAGCAGTAGTAGCAGTAGCAAGAATTGCAGCAGCAACAACCTGCCATTATAACTGCTGTTGCGGATGCGAGGAAGGCCTCGCAGCCCTACTGTGAGGGCCCTCTCCCCTCCCTCTTGGAGGGACCCCCTAAAGCCCCATCAAGGAGGCCCCCTCGGAGGGGAGCCTGTCAAGCCCGTGAGTCCTCTCGGCCCCGTCGACCCCGTTGGCCGACTGACAGAAGGGGCCGAAGGTAAGGGGGGGGCCAAACCCCCTTGGCCCTTCCTCGCTCCCACGCACCTCGCTCGATCGCACCATCGAGCAAGCAAGTGAGTGTGTGCGCAAGGGGTCGGCCCCCCCTCCCCCCTCCCCCCTTCCTTTATTTTCTCCATTTCCCCAATGAAGCGGCAATAGAAAAATGGGGGGAAGAGAAAAAATTCGAAAAGGGGTACGCCTGAAAGCGAGTGGAAAAGAGAGAAGAAAAACAAAGAACGAGGGCTGAAGACGAGCAGAGGGGAGAAGGAAAAAAAAGGTAGAGGGTGAGGGAAAAGGAAAAACACAAAATGGTACCTGAGGGCAAGAGAATAAAGACAAAAGAAGAAATCGTACAACTTCTACCGCCGCAGCAGTAGCAGCTTTCGTGGCAGCAATAGTAGTGACGAGCGGAGTTCCAATGACTACATCGTAAGGGGCAGTTGCCGTTGCATTGACACTCCCTCCTTCCCAACTGACAGTAGATTGTCGTCGGCATCTTGGACCGGCGTCTCCCTGGGATCCATGGATTGGTGCGTGTAGTTCACGCCGGAGGATCGACGGCGGATTCGAGTATGTCCATCTCCAAGGGCTGGGTCGTCTACCGCTTGGAGCAGTAGACACACCTGCACCCGCCACATTTTCTGGTCTTGGAGCAGTCTTCGCTCTATTAGTGGCAGTAGCATTAGTAGCAGTAGCTGGTCAAACTCTGTTCTCCGGGCTTGCTGTGGTAGTGTAGTACGTACTGTCTGGTTACGTTTGCTGACTTTGACACCGTGACCTCCAGGAGTGACAGTACCTACTGGTCTCATTGTCTCCTGCGGCTTGGTGTTTACCACCAAGAGTAGGTGCTCTTGGCACCTATCTATCATCCAGCGCTCGGGACGAGTGTGATTACATTTGTGTAGGTGCCCTGCGCGTTTACCTCCTATTATTGTGGTGATGGACGTCATGGTTGGCATCGCTGCTGGATTCGCCCTAGCGGCTGGCATCCACCTTGGCTTTAGCCTCGTATGAGCCTGCATCCTCCACAGCATACGAATCTGCCGGCATCGGTAGATCCCCTAGTTGGACCTTTAGTGAGCATATTCACCGAGATCTACAGCCTGCGGCAGATGGTGTAGCGGCTTACTAACCTCGTCGCCACTGAGCGCACTTCTACTACTAGTTTGTGGACGGTCTTTTTGACCACATCTCCTTCATCCTCTCTTTCTTATTCGATGGTGTCCCTTCAGCTTTACCTGTCGGCCTGTCCCAGGCTGCCACCATCCTCTCGATCCTCCACTGTCCTGCGCCACTTTACGATGACATGTCTTCATACTGTCGTTCCAGTCGTGTGTACCCGCGGCGTCGGCGTCAGTGCTGCGCACGCCGTATTCGTGCTGGTTTTGATACATCCTCCACCTCCTTGGCTTCCATTGCGGTACCTGTTGAGGGGGAGTGTGGTCACGGCGTATTGCTTGTTGTGATCATTGTGACATGATCCGCACTCACGCCAGGCCGTGGTGCCCGAGTGTCCGTCCAGGCAGACTCAGATGATACGGTGACAACACATGATGTGGAGTCTATTCCCGACATGGCCTTCATGGTGGAGACTTGCCTGTCATCGTCCAGGGTGGATCCAGATCTTCCACAGCAGCAGGTGACATCAAGAGGAGCGCGGGCATGGCGTCCTTGGACAGTGCCATTGCGCCTCCGACCAGTGGAGGCCTAAGGGTGGCACAGGACTCTTGTGTGGATGGGAATGCGTCTATTGGACTTTTGGGGGAGAGTGTGCAGCACACTCGGGACAGTCCAGCGGATGTTGGAGTACTTTGGACATGCATGTTAGCGAGGTCAACATCTACACTGGGGCAGCAGCCGGACGTTCTGCAACAGCAGGTTCCATGAAGAGGAGCGCAGGCCCCGTGTGCCTTGGCGGTGCCACTTGCGACTCTGACCGGTAGCGACCTGGCGTTGGCACAGGAGTATCGTGCGGATCGGGATGTCCCATATGGATTTCCAGAGGCGTTGGCGCACGGGACTCACACTAGCCTAGTAACAGTCGAAGTGCATGAGCAGAGTCGGCTGGCTGGTCTTTTAGAGCTTGAGGCATTCTTGAGGGTAGAAATTCTGAGAGATGTTGTTGAGACATATGCCGTAGTAGACAGAGCAGACTCCCTTGTCTCATCTGCGCTACCTGAGAACCAGCTTCTACGTGAGGAGTCGTTCATGTTCCTAGAGTCTACGGGTTCCCGTACACACGACGGAGCAGCGACACACATGATTGAGTCAGATGGTGGTCCTTCCTCCATTATCGAGCATGTGGCAGCGACCAGCCTTCCCGTCGAGATGGTGCGTGAGCGCCAATTGTGCTAGCTGGTTGCCATGACGGGTACTGTCGAGTCTGAGTCCTCCACACCCGTGTCCACTACGGTGGCAGTCGAGGAGAATGGAGCACATCTGTACACACAGATGGAGGAACTTCATGAGTAGGAGTAGAGTTCTGTCCCTTCCTGTTCACTTCCTAGTTACCCTGCTGATCACATCAACGCTGAGAGTGGCAGTACCTGCACGGACGACATTTCTACATGCTCCACGGACTCTGACGAATTCTCTTTCTCCTTCTCCCTTGGCATGCGATTGCTCATTCCTCCTCATACGACACACATGAGCTATAGTGTGGATACGACACGTGAACTTGCATCCGATGTCACAATGTCTGAGCACATTGTGAGTTCGGTTGATCCACAGGTGGATGCATCACTAGCGGCTCCATCATCTTCAGTCGCAGAGATGTCGATGGAGTTGTACTCACGAGTTATGTAGTGTGCATGTGTAGCATCCACTGAGACAGAGTTTATCCTACGTGAGGCAGACATGGGTCACCTCCACATTTCCAAGGCAGATTACGTTGACGTGTAAGAGTGTGTAGTGATGCTGCAGCGGGAGGTGATGGTAGCGCGTGACTGATTTTCAGAAGAGGGGAGCATCAGCACTATCAACACGAGCTTTCCACAACCAGGACCTCGCACACACATACTGAGGGAGGAACTTGTAGTAGTTTTGAGTATGAAATTCGATGGAGACACTACCATAAGAGAGCTGAGCGTGCCTTCAGAGTCCGCCATTATCGTTCCTGTAGACTCCGTCACCGCTCCTCCTTCTACTGCTGCCATCATGCATCTTCATCCACCTGGCTGAGCTGCTCCATCGTTACCTTCGTCCATGAGTGGTGATCCGGTTTGTCGCTCTAGCCCTCTTCTTCTCGCCGTACACCCCTTTGCCTCAGGGTGCTGTATCCCGCCTCGGAGCCCAGCTCCGCCACTTCCTCCACGCTCGCGTGCTGCACGCCCATTCCCTTTCCTCCAACGTAGAGAGATGCATCGTGGTAGAGCAGAGAAAGGAGAGACCGTGAGTTGGGACCCTTCGCAGTCACACGAAGACTGGTACACCCCAGGTGATGCAACTGCGACGCGAGGAGTCGTAGCCGGAGACACGACTTCATCTTTGAGGGAGGGAGCCGACTTGTACATGACAGGGGGAGCTATCTCTATATGATGGAGAGACCACATGATTCATCGCCCAGGATCTGTTCAGCTACGACATTAGCATCTCCGTCGAGGACATCGTCGCCAAGTTCATCTGCCTAGAGGGAGTTTTGTGTGGACCTCGACCTCACTTGACGTTATGGGAGATGCATGGAGAGGGATCCATACTCTGCTATGAGAATACTACAACCACACTCTGTTGGTTGAGACCCTGGCACTTGGTCGGTTGCACCAGTGTCACGAGGAGACCATAAGGCCGTGTGTCTTGGTGTGTGGCCATGTTGCGTGTGGCATGTGCATGCTAGCTGGTTTGCTCATAGTGGTTGAGACCCGGACACGTGGTGAGGTACACCTGTGTTATGAGGAGACCCCCCTATGATCGTATGTGTTGATTGACGATGCTATTGTGGTCGGCACACATACACCTGTTGGATTGCTCCTAGTGGTCGAGACCCAGGCACTAGTACCGCAAGTGTCACGAGGATACCCTCTTGCAGCCTGACATGTATATGGTGTGCATTACACTAGCTTGTGTGCGTGTGCATGAATCTTCTCATGGTCTAGACCCGGACACTTGGTATGATGTGCGAGTGTCGTGAGGAGACCTTAGATGGACAGCAGTTGTGTGTGTGTGTGTGGTTTACTGGTACACATTGTGGTTTGGCATACATTGTTGTTCCATGCCTTTTGTTCATTTGTTCTGGTGTGGACGCCTATGTCAGCCAGGGGGAGTGTTGGTTTGTGTGGCTTCCACCTGTCACGAATGATGCTGATGGATGATCCATATACCCACGTTGGTGGTACATGGTAGAGGAGGGCGTGACAACACCACGGGCCTCCGGAGTGTCCCGAGACTTCTCCAGCACCTACGACAGCGTTGACGAGACGCGGTCGATGCGTTCTGGCAGCCCTCTTGGCTTCTCCGGATCTAGGAGACTTTTCTCGGTGGGTTGAGACCCGCACACCCGGTGGACTGTACTTGTGCGACGAGGAGACCCGGTGGCTGTACTAGCACTTTCGATGTTCGGAAAGCCGTGTGTGATGTCTAGACGTTGATTACGAGATTTTCTGGCATTGCTCCTATTTTCTCGGTGGTCGAGACCCGGACGCTCGGAGAGCTGTTCTGGTGCCTCGAGGAGACCACATTATTGTTGTCGTGGTGTACGTAGTGTGTTCTCCCCGCTGACTCATTTGGGTTCAGCAAGGATGACGGGGCACGGTGCTGCTAGCCGCTAGTGCCCCTACTTAAGCCCGCTGGGGGCTCATCTGTCCTCTCTCCTTGTTCTCTTATATTCAGCATTCCAGACTTAGCCAAATTCTTGCCGTCTTGCATCACTCTCACACACAAAGCTCATGTTTGTTTTTGCATGGGCCTGCACGCCGTACAATATTTCCAATTGAGTGTTGCGGGCTCGTCTAAGTGAGATGCACCGTTTGGCGTGTGTGTCACAAATTCAAGATCGACAATGAGCAGGGACGTACCCTGCTTCTCTGATACCAGAAGTAATCGAGGAGCTTTCTAGCAAGATAGCACGGTGCATGGGTGTGTGAACTCTAGCAAGAGAGACGCCATAACTGTGGTGAAGTTTGCCTTTGAAACTTGAATCACACAATAGTGATAGTAGTGTAGTCGACGAAGAGCGGTCTAAAGACGAGTGGAGTGGGAGTGTGAGTAGCCATGAATGATCTTAGAACAAGCCATTGAGCGTGAAGAAGCCAAGGGCGAAGTCAAAGTGATGAGTAGTAAAAAACGAGTCACAGCCACACGAGGTCTTAGGTGAGGGGAGAGGAGCCGAGAGCGAGTGAGCGGCGAGCTCGATCTCGCTCTCGGTTTATCCCCTCTCTTGGGCTCGAACACTACACACACCCCATTGTGACCTTTGAGCATAATTCATGCCACGCAAGTGTAAGCCACACAAGAGTAAGCCAGGGTGGACCCCAGCTGGCACAGAACATGGCACAACCAAAAGCAATGTCCCTGCATCACTTGGTCCTTGCAACTGCTGGTCCTCAACCATGATCGAGTCGTCAACTGAAGGTGGTCTCCATGCTCTATCACCTGCGAAAGTGAGGGTGGAGCGTGCAGCAAGGCCAGAGGCCACAACATACCATGAACCAACACTCCCCCATGACCCGCAGCCGACGCACAAGTAGACACGCACAGAGGGACGAGATTCACAAGACGTGACACACAGTGAACTGTATACAAGGGCACAAGGACAAAATCTCACCGAGGAACTTCACGTGCACACATAAGCCCAACGGCATACATTGCAGCCTTGAACACGTTGCTGCTAAGAGCCTTCGTAAGGAAATCAGCGCGCTGCTGTCAAATATTGACCCAAACGATCTGGACATCACCTGCAGCAATGCGCTCACGCACAAAATGATGCTCCACGTTGATATGCTTTATGCTCGTGTGATGCATGCCATCATGCTCAACAATGGCTTTGGTGCTCTGGTTGTCACATCGCAAGGTGATGGAGCGGATGGGGACGCGCAGTTGCTGAGAAAGGCGACACAACCACATACTCTCACACGTACCTACACCCAAGGCAACATACTTTGCTTCACGGGAGCTGCGTGCCACACACCCTTGCTTACCACTTTTCCACGACACGACTGTCCTCCCAACAAGGAAAATGTAGCCAGTGCGACTGCGAGCATTTGTTTGTGGGCCCAGTCGCTGTCAGTGTAGCCATCCACTACCACCAAGGGCTATGCTCGATAACAGAGACCTGTTCGGGTGGTGGACAGCGCATACCAAACAACGCGTAAGGCGACCTCCATGTGTCGTGCTCGAGGGCATTGGGAGAACTGGACTAGGAAGTTCATAGCGAAAGCGACATCTGCCTTGGTCGTGGTCGCAAGGTACATGAGCGAACCAATGACGTGCAAGTATTCCGTCTCGTCTACCACCTCCCCCAGCTTGGACACGTCTAGTGTCTTCAAGAGCCGCTGCCCTGCTTGGATCATGGGCATAGACGTAGTGGGCACCGTCTCAAGCAGGGGAGCAAAGCACTCTCCCAGACTGCATATATATGCAACCAGGTGGACATGAACCACGCGACGAGATCGGTCACGCTCAAGCTCCATCCCAAGGAAGACACGAGCCGACCCAAGGTCCTTCATCTTGTATGTGGATTGCAACAGTGACTTGGCCGCGCTGACCGCCTCCTGACTGGGAGATGCGATCAGCAGGTTGTCAACATAGACGAGGACAGCCACAAAAGGAGCAGGGCTCAAGGTGACAAAGAGCGACGGGTCTACCGTGTTGCGCTTGAACCCCCCCTTCTCAAGGGTCGACGTGATCTCCTGGTTCCAGCAACGAGGTGATTGCTGAAGGCCGTAAAGAGCCTTCCACAGTCGCCAGACCCTATTTGTGCCATCAAAGAAGCCAGGGGGCTGGATCATTTAGATCTCTTTGTCGAGCTGATGGTGTAGGAAAGCGTTGTTCACGCCCATCTATTCAAGTATCGAGTCATGCTGAGCAACAAGGCTTAGCGACAAGCGCGTTATGGTGTACCTTCCAACTGGTGCAAAGGTCTCGTCAAAGTCAACGCTCGGCACTTGGGAGAAACCCTTCGCGGTAAGGTGCGCCTTGTACCTGTCAAGAGTGCCGTCGGGCTTGTACTTGCGCCAAAAGACCCATCGAGCGTCAATGGATTTGTGCCCTGGTGGTAGGTCAACCAGCTCGTAAACGACATGGTCATCCAGTGCCTTCAGCTCCGCTTGCATGGCAGCTTCCCAGTGATGGGCATCAGAGGCCATGTGAGCCTTACGAGCCGTGGTCGGTTCAAGGGCAAGAGAAGCAACGCCGGATATGGCGTGACACTCAGCGACAACACCAGAGGATACAGTAGCCAGGGCTGTTGTATGCTTTGCAACGAGAAGAGCATAGCCCAGGGGACAGCTCCGGTGGACAATAGCAGTGGCCAAGCTGAGAGCATCAAGGCCAATGGGGACAACAGGGTCCTGCGCCGAGTGAGTAGAGGACGTGGAGGGGGCAGAGCAGTGAGGTAGAGCGTGAAGGCGCCCACAGCGAACAAACGGCGAGACTGGGACAAGGCACGGGCACGCAATGGGGTAGGGTCCAGGGTGGAGGATGAACGGACAGGGGAGACAGACCCTGGAGAGGCTGACAATCCAAGGGGGTTGAGGTCGTGGACGGGCTAGACGACGGACTAGGGGATGATGTGCTGGGCGCGCCAGACGATGGACCAGGGGATGAAGTGCTGGACAAACCAGACAACGGATAAGGGATGAGGTGCAGGACGAGTCTGGCGACAGACCCGAGGGTGACGTGCTGGGCGAGCCAGACGACGGACCAGGGATCGAGGCTACGGGTTGCTGCAGTGCAACTGTAGGGCCGGCAGAGGGACCAGGCCCGACTGCACCCCCCAGCCAAGAGAGCGGGAGAAGGCAGTCAGCAGGAGGCAGACGGTTGAGGTCACGAAGAAAGACAGACTCGAAAAATAACGCGTCGCAAGATTCAACGACACGACGATGCACAGGGTCCCAGATACGCCACGCCTTTGAATGGGATGAGACACCCAAGAAGGGACACAGACGAGCACACAGGGCAAGCTTGCCGTCGCGAAGGTCATCAGGCAACTAGACGGGGGCAATGCTCCCCCACACGCGGGCCTGGCGAAGGTCGGCGCGTGCGCCAGACCAACGTTCAAAAGGCGTGACGGTGCGAGGAAGCGGGCCATGAGGAACCAGGTTCCAGACCCAAGTCATGTAACACATAGCCTCGAAAGCAAAGAGAGACGGAAGACCGGACTCAACATGGAGGGTGCGAACCCCATCGGCGAGGGTGCGGTTCCAACGCTCAGAGACACCATTTTACTGAGGTGTGTATGGAGCCGACATCTCCAGACACACCCCCTTGGACTCAAGGAAACGGGCGGTGGGGCCAAGAAACTCACCGCCACGATCACTGCAAAAGTCACGGAGGGAACGCTGGCATGCACCCTCAGCCTGACCGAGCCATGTGACGAGGACAGAGTGGACGTCACTCTTCTGACAAAGAGCGAAGACCCAGTGGTGCCGCGAAAAGTCATCAGTGAAGCAAAGCACATAGCGGCTAACGTCACGAAGGAGGTTATGGGGCAGGGGGCCCATGATATCAGCATGCACACGGTCAAGAGAGTGGGAAGAGCGGGGGTTGGAAGCAGAAAAGGGAGCGCGGTGCATCTTACCTTGGGCACATTCCAAGCAGGAGGTAGGGCAAGGGGACAGAAAGGATGAGGGTGAGAGCTCTAGGGCAGGCTCCAAGCGCAGCATGCTGGTGATAGCATCAGTATGCACGTGAGCGAGGCGACGATGCAGCAGGCTAACATGGTCGGGTGAGAGGGAGGGTGCGACATGAGCAAGTGTAGTACTAACGACATGTGCAGACGAGAGCAGGAGTGGCACGCGGTACAGCTTGTCGCTCTTCACACCACGCAAGATAATGCAGCTAGTGGAGCACAGACAAATAGTGCCAACGCTGCGACTAGTAGAGAAGTCCATCCCTTGATCGTCGAGGGACGAAACCAACAGCAGGCTGAGTTCCAAGGAGGGGACATAGAGCACGTCAGGTAGTAACAGTGCACCACCAAGACCGACAAAACAAACAACACTGACGCACTCAATAGGAAGAAGGTGACCGGACCCAGTATGCACGAAACGGACCGAACCGGCTGGACCCAACGAGACAGACGACGAGCGAACAGACGCAATGTGATGGGTGGCTCCGAAATGTAGGATCCAGAAACCACCCGATGCACACACTGGGGGAAGGACACCACAAGTTGCCACAGTCCCGACAGAGAACGACGAAAGGGAGGACATGTCACAGGCAGCAAGACAGCGGGGCAGGACGACAGACTGCCAATGCTCAATCCAGGATATGGACGCGCACGAGGACCCAAGAACATGACCGAGGGAGTCACCACGAAGGATGGCATCAGTCTAACAAGCATGACCTCTGGCCAAAGATGCACCACTCTCACCTCTCTAATCGCAAAGGCAAAGGAGCTGAAGAAGGGACTGCTTCAGATGACGCTCGCTCTTCCCAGGGACCGAAGGGGCAAGGGACGGGGTCGACCCCCCTGACGACGACGGGAACCACGGTGGAGCGGTGTAGCCAGTGGAAGGGGGCCCGACGTAGACCGGGGCGCCGTAGGGTGGCGGCTAACCCCACGGGTACGGAACCGGTGGCGGAGTTGAAGGAACGGCGACAGTGGAGTAGGCGCGACCGGAAGAGGCGGATGACGCAGATGAGGAGGTGCTGGAGCCGGAGCCGGATGACGGAGGTGTGCTGGAGGTGCAAGCCCAATGAGTGTGCATGGTTCGAGCGAGGCAAAGGTCATCTGGTGGAGCAGGAATGGTCCGGGCAGAGTGCTCGTCGGATCCGCAGTTCCAACAGACGACAACGCCAGGGGCACGAGCAGAGGAGATAGAGGGCTTGTCCTTGCCCTTGCCTTTGCCCTTGCCCTTACCGCGACCATGTCCCTGGGAAGCAAGAGCGGAGGCGGTGGTTTTCGGAGATGAGGTAGAAGGAGGAGACGACATCGAGGCTATGGAGGGTGCAGATGTGGTGGTGATGGCGGCAACCCCCGTAACAGCAGAGCGATGCAGACGCTTGTTCTGGAGGTTAGTCCACCAAGCAACAAGTCGCTCAGCAGTGAAGTCCCAAAGGGCTCCTATGCTAGGAGGGGACCAGGGTGGAAGAAGTAGGGAAGCAAAGCGTTGTAGCTAGGCAGGGAAGCAAAGCGTTGCAGCTCAGCAGGGGTGACATCACGTAGAAGATCGGAGAGCTCAGGAATGAGCCCATTGACCACGGTGAGGACGGCAAACAGCTGACTAGGGGCAGCATCGAGCCTGAGTTCGCGGAGGAGCTTGAGCCCCCGTGCCCAGTAGGCGTCCGCCGACTCATCGGCGCGCATGATAAGGGTGTTGAATTGGACTATGAGGGTACTCTATGCTGCCAAACCATTGAAGGTGCTATGGCGACGCAGCATGGCATATCTGCCAACAGGATGTGCTGGGCGCTCAGCGGCAGGATCAGCAAAAGTGCCGACATCGTCAACCAGGTTCTCACGTGCGGTGGGAATGAGGGAGCGGACAGCGCGAGCAGCTTTGGCAAGGAGAGGAGTGAAAGAAGAGGAGGGATCAAGGGGAGAGTAATACTCCCAGAGGCGTTCCCCCTGAGCCCACGCGCTGAAGCGCACTTCCCACGAGGAGAAGGCGAGGCATGGGGGAAGAAGTCATGTTGGTGAGACGCGACAGCAGCAGATGCAATGGCGGTAGAGGACTGAGAAGTAGAGGAGGAGGCAGAGGGTGCACTAGCGGCGGTGCCAACAGTGGAGCCGGCAGGCAAGACAGTAGACGCGTAGGTAGACGATTCAGCACAAGTGCAGCGACTTCATCACTAAATGCTGCACAATTATCTTCAGCGAGTTTTTGACGGTCCTCAACTTTGCGCTGGGCCTCAAGAGCTCGGTTAAGCTGACGCTGCAGGTCAGCTATGATCGAATCTTTGTCACCAGGCATGGTGACGAAGAAGGGACTTTGCCGAAAAATTTCGGCAGAGTTCCCCTCCCCCCCAGTGGGGATGGAAACACTGACCGATGCTTTAAGCACACGGAGGTAGTGCTACAGGCAACCCCAGCCCCAGGCCAGCACAGAACAGAGGGAAGAGACAGAGAGGAAAGGCAGAGCATGCACGGGAAACCCTCAAGAGGAGGGAGGAGGGCGAAGAAAGACAAGGAGAGGAGGGACAGTGGAAGCCACAACGGCTGCAAGGCTGGACATTCCTACGACAGCTGAGACGAAGGAGAGCAGGGTACCAGTCACAGCTGCTGCCCCTAGACTGGCAAGGACAGCACAAACGGAAACATCTTCTGTCACGAGGCAGACGGATGCTGAGGATGAAGATGCGGCTGATGTGGCTGCTGCTGACATTGAGGCGCGAACGGCTATGGCGGCGGTTGCTAAGGCAGATGCAACAGAGGAGAGAAGAGGCAAAGGTAGACGCGGCAGCTGAGACTTGAGTGCGGATGTCAGCGGCAGCTGCGGCAATGGGCCCACTTACAACGGCGGCCTTGGTGTAGGCTTCTGTTGCACGACCGGCTGACGTGGCCACAAGAGCACGTGCTGCTCGAGCTGCAGCAGCAAAGGTTGTTGCTGTTGCTACGGCCGCGTCAATGACGGCAACTGATGTGCGGATGAGGACGTTGGCCAAGTAAACAGAGTCGCGGCGGAGCGTGGTGTGAAAGTTGGCTGTGGTAGTTTCCACAGCAGCAAGGTCAACCCCCCCGTGATGAGCGGGAAGGGGAGGAGAGCTTACCGGAGTCTGCCGAGGCGATACTAAGGAGTCAGACGCAGGGGAGCCGATGCCGGTGCGATGTCGGCGGCGTTCTCTGTGTGGTGCCCGTCGCTCCTTGCGTGCAGCATCGGCTGGGACAGAGTCGAAGTCCCTGTGGTGCGCCAGCGTGACTTCAGCCGCCAACGTGGCGGCTAGTGGCGGCATGACTGCACTCCGCCGCGGAATACCACAAGGCCGTGGGCTGCCAGAGTCACTGCAGGGATGGAGCAGATGACGACGGTTGTAGCGTGAAGGAGCCCTACTGCTATTGACGGTCGGGCATGTGCGTGCAAGAAGTGTGATGATCAGTGGGCGTGAGACAGGCCGCCGAGTGGGAATGCACGCTGAAACCTATCCAAACGCGATCGGCCGCAGCATGAAGTTGTCACCCTCAGATGGACAGGGCTGGAGGGAGAGGGAAAGCCGCAAGAGGGTTGTGGCGAAGGCAGAAGCGGGCCGTGGAGAGTCCGACGGCGGTCCCAAAGACTTTGGAGCGGCGATTGCTCCTTGCTACGCTAGAGCTTCTCTTCCTACATGCTCTGATACCAGTAGACGACAAAGAGAGGTCTAAGGACGAGTGGAGTGGGAGTGGGAGTAGCCATGACTGGCCTTAGAACAAGCCATTGAGCGTGAAGAAGCCAGGGGCAAAGTCAAAGTGATGAGTAGTAGAAAACGAGTCACAGCCACACGAGGTCTTAGGTGACGGGAGAGGAGCCGAGAGCGAGTGAGCGGCAAGCTCGATCTCGCTCTCGGTTTATCCCCTCCCTTGGGCTCGAACACTGCACACACCCCATTGTGACCTTTGAGCGTAATTCATGCCTTGCAAGTGTAAGCCACACAAGAGTACGCCAGGGAGTGAACCCGGCTGGCACAGAACATGGCACAACCAAAAGCAATGTCCCTGCATCACCAGAGGTCTTAACATGCCATAAACCAACTAGTTGAAGGGGAAGCGAGAGTCTAAGAGATAGGTGAGCACGCACCCACACCGAGCAGATTGCTCGAGCGAGCACGCACTGCCACTCGGGGGTCGAGCCCAACCATTGGATACTTCAACCGAGGGCGGCTTCTGATCAATGCTCGGCAAACGACTGACATGGTGGTGAGAAGATGCAAGGAAGCTTCCTAGCAACACTCTTGTTGACCAAGCGTCAGTGCCTGATCAGACAGTGACGACAGTCACAATTCGTGCACGCAACGGCAAGAGTTTGGCTAGGGGACACAAGGCAAAGTATCTGAATGCTTCAATAGCATTTGCAGAGAGAAATGACAAATGACAGGTCCATGGCATAAATACCTGCCGCGGCGCACAGCGGGTGTCGCACGCGGCGGTCCAAGAGCTGTCCTAAAACCAGCCCAAAACCACTATTTTGGCCATAACTCTGCGCACACATGTCAGAATGCTACGCCGTCTGAACCTAGACGTGCAAGATCACAAGACAAACGCTACGACTGGTCACATGCATCCATCCATCATTAGACGGTGGACACGCAATGCAAAAACATGCAAATCGGGCTCATGCCCAGTCCACTGAAAACCTCCTACAAGTTCAAAACCTCCTACAGGAAGTCTCGGCAATGTCCAGGGCTCTGGAACGGTAGTCAGCCAGCTCCAAGCTGGTAGTTCGCCGCCAGTCGTCGCACCGGTGTCACCAGGGCCAGCCTCAGGGATCTGCACGAGTATGGATACGGCCGAGTGGTCACAGTAGACAATACAAGAACGTCACAAATCACAACACTCCCCCATGACCCGATGGTACGCATATCCATACACGTGCAGCACTGGGACGAGTACAATAGTGTGTGTAAAGTAGATGGGACATGGACACACATCCTACACTCAACCACTCTCAGGCATGGGGCGAAGCCCAACAGCACGAATGGCCACGAGGAACTTTCCGCGAGCTAGTGCCTTCGTCAAGAAATGAGCACGCTGCATGTCGGTGCCAACCCACATGACGGAGATCACGTGTCGCTGCACCAGATCACACACAAAGTGATGCTTAACCACAATGTGCTTCGTACAAGCGTGAAATACACCGGAGATCTCCGCAATGGCGAGAACACTCTGGTTGTTGCCACGAAGCACAATGGCGGGTACTGACTGACCAAGCTCAAGAAACAGGCGCTGCAGCCATACCGCCTAAGCAGCCCCTACGCCCAAAGCAACGTACTCTGCCTCCGACGAGCTACGTGCGATGCATCCCTGCTTCCCGCTATACCAAGACGGAGCGGTACCGCCGAGCAAGAACACGTAGCCAGTACAGCTGCGTCCATCTGGGCTCCATGCTCAGTCGCTATCAGTGTAGCCGTCAAGGACCATCGAACACTGCCGACAAAAGCAGAGTCCGAGGTATGGCGTGGAAACCATGTACTGCACCACTCGCACAGCCGCGTGAAGGGCTCTGGCACGTGGAGCCTTCGAGAACTGAGCGAGGAGGTTGACAGCAAAAGCGATGTCAGGATGTGTGGTTGTGGCCAGGTACATCAGAGATCCGATGAGACGGAGGTACAAGGTCACGTCCACTGTCTCCCCCAGTAGTGTGGGATCATCCACCTTCAGGACATCCTGCCCATCAGGTGTAAGAGGTGTGGAAGTGGTGGGCACTGCACCAAGGAGGTCGCTGAAATGCTCCCCCATGACTCGTGCGTATCCGGCCTGATCCAGCAACAGTGTCCGACGTCTACGATTTCGCACGATCTCCATACCAAGAAACACCGATGCAGGACCGATGTCCTTCATCTCGTAGGCAGTCTGAAGGACATCCTTGGCCTCCTTCACAGCCTCCAGGGATGGAGACACGATCAGAAGCTCATCGACATAGACCTGGATGGCGGTGAACCGCTCGGGTGTCGATAGGATGAAGAGAGGGATCTGCCTCGCTCTGTACATATTCTGCATGAGTCAAAGTACCGGTGATCTCCTAGTTTCAACACTACAAAGACTGCTTGAGGCTGTAGAAGGACTTGCACAAGCGCCAGACCTTGTCACCGTCCTCAAAGCCTGGTGGCTGAGCTACGTAAATCTCCTCATCCAGAGAGCCATGGAGGAACGCATTATTCACGTCCATCTGGTGCAGTTCCCAGTCATGCTGAGCCACTACACCGAACAGAGCTCGAGCTCAGGACATGCGGCCGACAGGGGCAGAAGTGTCAATGTAATCGACGCCCTCAATCTGAGAGTACCCCTTGACGACCAAGCGGGCCTTGTAGCATTCCAGTGAGCCATCCGACTTCACTTTCTTGCAAAAGACCCACTTGACCTGAATAGCCTTCCTCCCAGGCGGAAGGTCGACAAGCTTGTAGACTCTATGCTCTCGGATAACGCAAAGCTCATTCTCGCAAGCAGCACTCCAAGCATCAGCATCCTATGATGAGAGAGCTTCCCTCAGGGTGCCTGGGTCGGGAGCCATAGAGGGAGAGCTGTACGTGGCAAGGGCACACGCCTCGGTGCTAGGCGTGACGACAACAAGATCAGCTGCTGCATCACAAGCCATATGGAACTTGCGAGTGACGAGATTGTGCCCTACGGGGCACGCTGGATGTACCTCTATGAGTTCAGTGAGGACACTCAGGCCTACGGCCTTTGTGCCGGGTCACCACTCGTGATGCTGCGAGAGGGGCGCCTGGGTGCGGGGCCCAACGCTCGCTGAGCTCCAGAATCCAGTGGTCGAAGACGGCCCTGGGCTCACGGGAGCAACCGGAGCTCGAGGGGCGCACCTCAGGCTCAGGGACAGGCATGACTACAGCTGGTGGGGACTGAGGCAAGGCAGGTGATGCTGTGCGAGGAGATGCGTGTTTGGGGGATACGTGGCTGCGTGTGACAGCAGGAGCAGGCAAGACTGGACCTGACACAGAGGCAGGAGTGCCAGCAGGAGGAGATACGGGAGTAGGCGAGACTAGACCAGACACAGAAACAGGAGTGCCAGTAGATGCAGGTACTGGCGTAGAAGTAGGCGCGGGAACAGAAGCAGGGGCACCTGTGAGACGTGAAACAGGCTATACGGGCGAGGTCTCTGGACCGACGGCGATGATCGCCGGGTCATCAAGGGCCGGAGACCGAGAGGTGAAGGGGTCTCAAACGGACACATCAGCCTGGTGAGAGGTGCTCGCTGGCGTAGAGGTCTCCCCCTTCCGCCGAGAATCCTCACAGGTAGGAACATGTGTGGCGGAGAGTGTCATGATCAAAGTCAGGTCACGGTAGGTGAGAGACTCGAAAAAGAGTGCATCGCGTGACTCAATGACGCGACGACGAGTAGGGTCCCAGAAGCGCCAGGCCTTCGACCGCGGGGAAATGCCTACAAAGGCACACAAGCGGCCCGGAGGTGAGACCTTGGACCCCTGCTGTTCCTCGGTGTACCACACGGAGGCCAAGGATCCCCAAACGCGAGCGAGATGAAGGCCAGCACGGTGTCCAAACCAGAGCTCATACGGTGTAATATGTTCCGGAGGCGGACCGTGCGGGAGGCGGTTCCAGACCCAAGTCATGTAGGCAAAACCCTCAAAGACAAAGGACTTAGGGAGACCGCACTCAGACCGCATAGCGCGAACTGCATCCTCCATGGTGCGGTTCGAGCGCTCGGAAACACCGTTCTGCTGACAGGTAGTAGGAGCGGAGACCTGGTGAAAAATCCCATGCTCAGCAAAGAATCCGTCCATCTCGCCAAGGAACTCACCGCCGCGATCCGAGCGGAAAGCATGTGACATGTGACGTGACTGACGCTCAGCCATCACTAGCCAGAGTCAAACCGCAAGGGCGGCGTCGTTCTTCTGACGCAGGCTGTAGATCCACCGCATCCGAGTAAAGTCATCAGTCAGAGTCAGAACGTACGGGCCCCCATAAGATAGGGACTCGACCGGAAGAGGACCGAGAAGGTCTAAGTGAACTAGCTCGAGAGGCCGAAGCGCTCGGGAACGAGAGCCAGGGTAGGTGCATGGGTGCATCTTCCCCTGAGTGCAAAAGAGACAGTCGGTCTTGGGTGGCTTCTCGAAAGAAGGAGCGTCAAGATCGAGAGTTAGCTGTGTCCGAATGAGCTTCGACATAGTATTGGAGCCCACATGACACAGACGGCGATGAAGCAACCGTTGGTGTTCCGGAGACAGAACATCAGTGAAAAAGACCCGACCGGACGAGGAAGGAGAAGGAGGAGGTGCTGCCGTCGTCTGCAGCTGCGGACGGCGGCAGCAGTCGGTGCAGCCGCCACGCGCTGCTGTAGCTGCTGCTACAACGCTGCTGCTGCCGTTTGTGCTGGTGCTGCTTTGCTGCTTTGCTGCTGCTGGCACGGTGGCAACGCCGGTGCTACGGTCTCACGTGATGGGTGTGGGCTGCGTCGACGGCGACCGGCTGTCTTCGACAGACCCTAGTGGATCTGCTACAACGGTGACTCTCACTGCTGCTGCTCTGGTGCGTCTCTGCTGCGCAGCTCAGTGAGAACTGTCTCACTGCTCTGATACCATGAGAAGATGCAAGGAAGCTTCCTAGCAACACCCCCGTGGACCAAGCGTCAGTGCCTGATCAGACGGTGACGACAGTCACAAGTCGTGCACGCAACGGCAAGAGTTTGGCTAGGGGACACAAGGCAAAGTGTCTGAATGCTTCAATAGCATTTGCAGAGAGAAATGTCAAATGACAGGTCCATGGCATGAATACCTGCCGCGGCGCACAGCAGGTGTCCCACGCGGCGGTCCAAGTGCTGTCCTAAAACCGGCCCAAAACCACTGTTTTGGCCATAACTCTGTGCACACATGTCAGAATGCTACGCCATCTGAACCTAGACGTGCAGGATCACAAGACAAACGCTACGACTGGTCAAATGCATGCATCCATCATCAGACGGTGGACACGCAATGCAAAAACATGCAAATCGGGCTCATGGCCAGTCCACTGAAAGCCTCCTGCAAGCTGTAGAAAAAACAACAGGAAGTCCCGGCAGTGTCCGGGGCTCTGGAACGGTAGTCGGCCAGCTCCAAGCTGGTAGTACGCCGCCAGTCGTCGCACCGGTGTCACCAGGGCCGCCTCAGGGATCTGCACGAGTATGGACACGGCCGAGTGGTCACAGTAGACCATACAAGAACGTTACAAATCACAACAGGTGGCCCCCTAAGGATCAACACCCAGAGAATATGCTGCTCCCCCAAAACACTCAAAAAGCAAATGATGCAGGGAACGGCAGTGAGAACGTACAAACCCTAGCATCTACCGCATCAATGAGAGACAGTCAAGCAATGGCCATGCATGTGCGCGAGGGCACTCTTGGGTAGGTCAGCTGCTTCATGACGTCAAAAGGCTCCAACAATGGCGCGCTCGTATGATGTCTCCCAAGGTGAGGCCATTGTCCTTGAATCTGTCCATGTGTGTGCCATGGAGAGAGACAAGGGGGCATGTAGAGATGAGTGGCCAACGAACTTCAACAACAGACACCTCCGCTTGTGTTAGCCGCGATGCGCCGCAATAGGCATTTATACCGTGTGATTGTCAATAGGCATTCCTCTTTGCGATATCATTGTTTAGGAGGTTCGAAGATTTTATGCGTCTCCCTGGTTTAACCTTTGCTGTTAAGGAACAGCAAGGGTCAAGGAACAGTGAGGGTTTTTTGCACCTGCTTGTTGAAAATTGCACCAGATACCTTGACCAGATAGTGTCACCATGCGAGCAGTAAGGCTAGGAAGCTTCCTAGTAATTTCTTACTAGAGATCCGTAGGTGCATTTGTGAACAAAGAGGACACACATATCTGATACCAGCCCAAAGCAGCAGGCTTGGGCAAAGTACATGTATAGAGCAAAGAGCCATTGTGTGTAAACCCATGTATCATTGCCAACTAAACCGAAACCACATGGCAACGCAAGCCGGTTTGAGGCCATATTGCGTGGCAAACAGTTGTGAAACCACAGCACTGTCCCGTGCACTGCTACTGATCCATAAGTGCAACAGCGATGATGTCCCTCCCTTCCAATACTGTAGATGCAAGGAAAGAACTCAACTTGGAGAACGTTGTGCCGAACCACAAAGCGTGTGTTACGAGGCATAACTATCTCAGCTTCTTTGTGAAATGATGAAAAGAAAGCCGTTCCATTTCTAGCCTGCAAAGCAGTCTACTTGAGGAAGGTGGTGGCAAACCACAAAAAGACGTAGGCCACGAGAGCGGTGCCGAGCTCAAGGCTCCAGAAGCCGACGGGAAACAACAGGTCAGGTATGAAGGGCACGATGAACGAACCCGCAATCCACCCCACCACGAGCGACCCAAACCTGTGAGAGCAACACACAAGAAAAACTACGAGGGGACAAACATGAGCGAAACAATGAACGGTGGGAAAACAAGAATGTGGGAGTATAGGGATGTTGGGGCTGAGAGCAATCAGCCCTCTGAAACGTAGGGAGACCAACCTGCCCTCAGTCGCGTCGGAAGAGCAATCAGCCATCAGACAAAATGGAACAGCATGTCAGGCACAATGAAAAGAGCCCACAAGC
>SZWC01011445.1:4090-18895 GCA_023375785.1 Penium margaritaceum
AGAGTTTTGACCATGCGTCCGCGGCCAGGGTGCATCCTTGGATGTGCCCAAGTTGTGGTGAGCATAACGCGGACACAAGGAGTGCGAACACCTTTTTGTTGCGCTTCTTGTGTGCCTCCTTCACCTCAGCCGTTGCAGTCTCCAGCGGAGCAGTCTCATCACCTTTTACAAGCTCAAGCAGTCCCTTGTCGTCGAGGAAGACCTCAAACTGCCACCTCCACAAGGCGAATCCTGTCCCATCAAACTTAAGGACAGCGCGGCTGCTCTCTTGCTCGCTGGTTGCCATGTCTTACTGTTGGAAGCGTGAAATCAAGCTGGCTTTGAACCCCTTAGAGGCGTGGGCCCATAACCCTTTGTTGGTCTGAGGGTGAGTGTGCACCCTGGAGGGTCCCTAGCAGTGGCTGGTTCACACCACCAACTGTTTTTGGAGAGACTGAAACTATGGAGGCAACTGGTTCCAAGGATGGCAAAATCTGGTCAGAGAGTGAGGCAATAGATTTGTCCTCGATTGGATAGGAATTAACACTTGATCAAGGCTCACAAGCAGTGGCATTTTATAGCCACTGATCTAAGCTTTCCAGAACATCAAAGCATGCCAGATTTGGAGCTTCCTAGTAGATTCTATGGCTTCTAGAGTGCTCCTTGGTATGCTGTCCTTTTCCCACCCAGGAAGGCATCCCTTCCCTCCTCTAGAAGCTTCTGCCCCTTCCTAGATTCCTCAGCTTGCTTCTAGTAGGAGGGAAGGTGTCTAGAACACCAAGACACCTCTAGATGCCTTACAGGACAAGTCATCCCTTCTAGAAGGTGAACCACCTTCCTGGACCCTCACCTGGCCTTCTAGAAACTTAAAGAGGAACTCTAGAGGTTGAGCTAGCTTCCTGGCATCTATTTTCCACCTCCCTTGAGGCAGGGCAGAATTTCATCTTGTGGGACTTGTACCCAGGCCCCTGCCTCTAAAGGTGGACACCATTAACCACTAAGCCACTAAGGCTTGTCTTTTTGGTGTTCATTTTTGGAGTCACTCCTGCCATGGTGAGGAGCATCATTCCAACACAATGCAGCAAGCCAAGGAAAGGTGGAGCAAGGCATAGAAAGGTGGAGCAAGCCAGACAACGGTGGAGTAAGCTAGAGATCGGCGGAGCAAGCCAAAGAAAGGTGGAGCAGACCAAGGAAAGGTAGAACAAGCCAGAGAACGGTGGAGCAAGCCAGAGAAGGGTGGAGCAAGTCGGAGAACGGTGGAGCAAGCCACACAAAGGTGGAGTACGCCAGGGAGAAGTGGAGCAAGCTAGAGAAATGTAGAGCAAGCCAGAGAAAGGTGGAACAAGCTAGAGAACAGTGCAGCAAGTGAGAAAAAGCTGGAGCTAGCCGGGGAAATGTTGATTGAGCAAGAGAACGTTGGAGCAAGCCAGAGAAATGCTGAGCAAGCCAGAGATTGGTGGAGCAAGCCAAAGAAAGGTGGAGCAAGCCAGGGAAAGGTGGAGAGAAAGCCAGAGAAAGGTCGAGCAAGCCAGAGAGAGGTGGAGCAAGCCACGGAAAGGTAGGGCAACCCATAGAAGGGTAGAGCAAGCCAGAGAAAGGTGGAGCAAGCCAGAGAACGATGGAGCAAGCCAGAAAAAGGTGGGGTAATCTGGAGAAGGGCGGAGCATGCCAGAGAACGGTGGAGAAAGTCAGAGAACGGTAAAGCAAGCCATATGATGTGGAGCAAGCTAGAGAACGGTGGAGTAAACTACAGAACGGCGGAGCAAGCCAGAAAAAGGTGGAGCATGACGGAGAAAGGTGGAGCAAGGCAGAGAACAAGGAAGTATGCCACAGATTTGTGGAACAAGCCGAAGAACGGTGGAGCAAACCACAGAAAGGTGGAGCAAGCCACAAAAAGGTGGAGGAAGCCAGAGAAAGGCAGAACAAGTCTGAGAACGATGGAGTTAGCCAGACAACGGTGGAGTTAACCAGAAAGAGGTGGAGGAAGCCCAAAATAGGTGGAGCCTTAGAATTGTGGAGCAAGCGAGAGAATGGTGGAGAAAGCCAGAGAACGGTAGAACAAGCCAGAGAATGGTGGATCAAATTAGAGAATGGTGGAGCAAGCTAGAGAACAGTGGAGCAAGCTAGAGAACAGTGGAGCAAGCCTGAAAAAGGTAGAGCAGGCAAGAGAAAGGTGGAGGAGGACAGAGAAAGTGGGAGCAAGCCAGAGAAAGGTGGAGCAAACAAGCTAATGGTGGAGCAGGCCAGAGAACGGTGGAGCAAGTCCGAGAACATTGGAGCAAGTCAGAGTAAGGTAGAGCAAGCTAGAGAACAGTGGAGCAAGCCTGAGAAAGGTGGAGCAAGCCAGAGAAAGGTGAAGCAAGCCAGAGAGTATTCGAGCAAGCCGGAGAACGGTGGAGCAAGCCAGAGAACAGTGGAGCAAGCCAACGAAAGGTGGAGCAAGCCAGAGAACAGTGGAGCAAGCCGGAGGACGGTCGAGCAAGCCAGAAAATGGTGGAGCAAGCCAGAGAAAGGTGGAGCAAGCCAGAGGAAGCTGAAAAAAGCCAAAGAAACGTGGAGCAAGCGAGAGAGAGGTGAAGCAACCAAGAGAAAGGTGGAGCAATCTAGGGAAAGGAGGAACAAGCCAGAAAAGGTGAAGCAAGCCAGGGAAAGGTGGAGCAAGCGAGAGAAAGGTGAACCAAGCCAGAGAAAGTTGGAGCAAGCCAGGGAAAGGTGGACCAAGCCACAGAACGGTGGAGCAAGCCAGAGAACGGTGGAGGAAGCCAAAAAAAGGTTGAGCAAGCAAGAGATTGGTGGAGCAAGCTAGTGAAAGGTGGAGCAAGCCAAAGAAAGTTAAAGCGAGTCAGGGAAAGGTGAAGCAATCCAGAGAAACGTGGCGTAAGCCACAGACATGTGGAGCAAGCCAGGGAAAGGTTAAGCGAGCTGAAGAAAGGTGGGGCAGTAAGAGAATGGTTGAGCAAGCCAGAGAAAGGTTGAGCAAGCCAAAGAACATTCGAGCAAGCCAAATAACGTTGGAGCAAGGCAAAGAAAGATGGAGCAAGCCAGAGAAAGGTCCAGTAAGCCACAGAACGATGGAGGAAGCGAGAGAAGAGTGGAGCAAGCCAAAGTAAGATGGATGGAGCCAGAGAATTGTGGAGCAAGACAGAGATTGTTGGAGCAAGCTAGAGAAAGGTGGAGCAAGCCAGACAACGGTGGAGTGAACCAGAGAAAGGCAGAGGAAAACAGAACAGTGGAGCAAGTCAGAGAACGATGGAGCAAGCCAGAAAATGGTGGAGCAATCCAAGGAAAGGTGGAGCGGCCAGGGAAAGGTGGAGCAAGCCAGAGAAAGGTAAAGCAAGCCAGAGAAAGGTGGAGCAAGTCAGGGAAAGGTAGAGCAAGGGAGAGAAAGGTGGAGCAAGCCAGATAAAGGTTGAGCAAGACAGAAAAAGGTGGACCAAGCCAGAGAATGGTGGAGCAAGTAAGAGAACGGTGCAGCAAGTGAGAGAATGGTGGAGCTGGCCAGAGAACAGTGGAGCAAGGTAGAGAACGGTGGAGCAAGCCAGATAAAGGTGGAGAAAGCCAAAGAAAGGTAGAGCAAGCCAAAGAGAGGCGGAGTAAGCCAGCGAAAGGTGGAGCAAGCCAGAGAAAGATGGAGCAAGCCAGAGAACGGTGGAACAATCCAGAGACCGGTGGAGCAAGCTACCGAAAGGTGGAGTATGCTAGAGAACAGTGGAGCAAGCCAAAAAACTGTTAAGCAAGCCAGAGAAAGGTGGAGCAAGCCACGAAACATAGGAGCAAGCCAGAGAACGGTGGAGCAAGCAAGAGAAAGGTGGAGCAATCAAGAGAAAGATGAAGAAAGCCAGAGAAAGGAAGAGGAAGTCTGACAATGGTGGAGCAGACTGGATAAAGGTGGAGTAGGCCAGATAAAGTTGGATTATGGCAGAGAAAGGTGGAGGAAGCAAGAGAAAGGTGGAGCAAGCCAGAGAAAGGTGGACCAAGTTATAGAACTGTGCAGCGAGCCAAGGAAAGGTGGAGCAAGGCACAAAAAGGTGGAGCAGGCCACAGAAAGGTGGAACAAGCCACAGAACGGTGGAGCAAGCCAGAGAATGTTGGAGCAAGCCAGAGAAAAGTGGACCATGCCAGAGAAAGATGAAGCAAGCCAGAGAACAGTGCAGCAAGTCAGAGAAAGCTTGTGCTAGCCGGAAATATGTTGATTGAGCGGGAGAACGTTGGAACAAGCCAGAGAAAGATTGAGCAAGCGAGAGATTGGTCGAGCAAGCCAGTGAAGATGGAGCAAGCCAAAGAAAGGCGGAGCAAGCCAGGGAAAGGTAGAGAAAGCCAGAGAAAGGTGGAGCAAGCCAGAGAGAGGTGGAGCTAGCCAGGGAAAGGTAGGGCAACCCAGAGAAATGAAGAGCAAGCTAGAAAATGGTGGAGCAAGCCAGAGAACGAGGGAGCAAGCCAGAGAAAGGTGGAGCAATCCAGAGATATTTGGAGCAAGCCAGAGAACGGTGGAGCAAGTCAGAGAACGGTGGAGTAAGCTACAAAACAGTGGAGCAAGCCAGAGAAAGGTGGAGCAGGACAGAGAAATGTGGAGCAAGGTAGAGAACAAGGAAGTATTCCAGAGATTGGTGGAACAAGCCAGAGAATGGTGGAGCAAACTAGAGAAAGGTGGAGCATGCCACAAAAAGGTGGAGGAAGCCAGAGAAAGGTAGAGCAAGTCCAAGAACGGTCGAGCAAGCCAGAGAATGGTGGAGTAAACCAGAGAGAGGTGGAGCAAGCCAGAGATAGGTGGAGCAAGCCAGAGAAATGTGGAGCAAGCCGGAGAATGGTGGAGCAAGCCAGAGAATGGTAGAGCAAGCCAGAGAATGGTGGATCAAGCCAGAGAATGTTGGAGCAAGCTAGAGAACAGTGGAGCAAGCCAGAGAATAGTAGAGAAAGCCTGAGAAAGGTGGAGCAGGCAAGAGAAAGGTGGAGCAGGCCAGAGAAAGTGGAAGCAAGCCAGAGAAAGGTGGAGCAAACAAGCGAATGTTGGAGAAAGCCAAAGAATGGTGGAGCAAGCCAGAGAACACTCGAGCAAGTCAGAGTACGGTCGAGGAAGCCAAAGAACAGTGGAGCAAGCCTGAGAACACTGGAGCAAGCTAGAGAAAGGTGGTGCAAGCCAGAAACGAATCGAGCAAGCCAGAGAATGGTGAAACAAGCCAGAGAGCAGTGGAGCGAGCCAAAGAAAGATGGAGCAAGCTAGAGAACAGTGGAGCAAGCCAGAGGTCAGTGGAGCAAGCCAGAAAATGGTGGAGCAAGCCAAAGAAAGGAAGAGCAAGCCAGAGAAAGTTGAAGCAAGCCACATAAACGTGAAGCAAGCCAGGGAAAGGTGGAGCAACCAAGAGAAAGGTGGAGCAGGCTAGGGAAAGGAGGAACTAGTGAGAAATAGATGTAGCAAGCGAGGGAAAGGCGGAGCAAGCCAGAGAAAGGTGGAGCAAGCCAGAGAAAGGTGGAGGAAGGCAGGGAAAGGTGGACCAGGCCAGAGAACGGTGGAGCAAGCCAGAGAATGGTGGAGCAAGCCAGAGAAAGGTTGAGCAAGCAAGAGATCGGTGGAGCAAGCCATTGAAAGGTGGAGCGAGCCAAAGAAAGATGGAGCAAGTCAGGGAAAGGTGGAGCAATCGAGAGAAAGGTGGAGCAGGCCACATACAGGTGGAGCAAGCCCGGGAAAGGTTAAGCAAGCTAAAGAAAGGTGGAGCAAGTAAGAGAATGGTGGAGCAAGCCAGAGAAAGGTGGAACAATCCAGAGAACAGTCGAGAAAGCCACAGAACGGTGGAGCAAGCCAGAGAAGGGTGGAGCAAGCCAGAAAAAGGTGGATCAAGCCACAGAATTGTGAAACAAGCCAGAGATCGGTGAAGCAAGCCAAAGAAAGGTGGACCAAGCCAGAAAAGGGTGGAGTGAGCCAGAGAAAGGCGGAGCAAGCCAAACAACAGTGGAGCAAGTCATATAACGGTGGAGCAAGCCAGCAAACAGTGGAGCAAGCCAAGGAAAGGTGGAGCAGCCACGGAAAGGTGGAGCAAGCCAGAGAAAGGTAAAGTAAGGCCGAGAAAGGTGAAGCAAGCCAGGGAAAGGTAGAGCAAGGCAGAGAAAGGTGGAGCAAGCCACAGAAAGATTGACCAAGCAAGAAAAAGGTGGAGCAAGCGAGAGAAAGGTGGAACAAGCCAGGGAAAGGTGCAGCAAGCAAGAAAATGGTGGAGCAAGTGAGAGAACGGTGGAGCGAGCCATAAAAAAGTGGAGCAAGCCAAAGAACGGTGGAGTAAGCCGGAGAACGGTGGAGCAAGCTAGAGAAAGGTGGAGCAGGCTAAAGAGAGGCGGAGCAAGCCAGAGAACGGTGGAGCTAGCCAGAGAACGATGGAACAAGCCAGAGAACGGTCAAGCAAGCCATACAAAGGTGGAGCAAGCCGGAGAAAGGCAGAGCAAGCCAGAGAAAGGTGTAGCAAGCCACAGAACGGTGGAGTAAGCCAGAAAAAGGTGAAGCAAGCGAGATAAAGGAGGAGTAATTGAGAGAAAGGTGGACCAAGCCAGAGAAAGGTTGAGCATGCCGGATAACAGTGGAGAAAGCCAGTGAAAGTTGGAGCAAGCCAGGGAACGGTGGAGCAAGCCAGAGAAAGGTGGATCAAGCCAGAGAATGGCGGAGCAAGTTAGAGAACGGTGGAGCAAGCGAGAGAACGGTGGAGCTGGCCAGAGAACAATGGAGCAAGGCAGAGAACAGTGGAGCAAGCCAGAGAAATTTGGAGAATTCTTGAGAAAGGTATAGCAAGCCAAAGAAAGGCGGAATAAGCCAAAAAAAGGTGGGGCAAGCCAGGGTAAGGTGGAGCAAGCCAGAGAACGGTGGAGCAATCCACAAAACGTTGGAGCAAGCGAGAGAAAGGTGGAGTAAGCCAGAGAATAGTGGAGCAAGCCAAAAAATGGTAGAGCAAGCCAGAGAAAGATGGAGCAAACCAGAGAACGTTGGAGCAAGCCAGAGAACGGTGGAGCAAGCAAGAGAAAGGTGGAGCAAGCTAGAGAAAGGTGGAGCAATCCAGAGAAAGATGGAGAAAGCCAGGGAAAGGTGGAGTAAGCCAGAGAACTGTGGAGCATACAAGTGAAAGGCGGAGCAAGCCAGAAAATGGTGGAGCAAGCCAGAGAACGATTGAGCAAGCCAGAAAACCGTGGAGCAAGCGAGAGAAAGGTGGAGCAATCTAGAGAAAGGTGGAGCAAGCCAGAGAAAGGTGGAGCAAGCCTGAGAAAGTTGGAGCAGGCATGAGAAATGTGGAGCAGGCCTGAGAATAATGGAGCAAGCAAGAGAACTGTGGAGGAAGCTAGAAAACTGTGGACTAGGCCAGAGAATGATGAAGCAGGTCAGAGAACAGTGGAGTAAGCCAGAGAAAGGTAGAGCAAGCCACAAAATGGTGGAGCAGGCCAGAGAATGGTGGATCAGGCTAGAGAGAGGTGGAGAAATCAAAAGAAATATGGAGCAAGCCAGAGAAATGTGGAACAAGCCAAAGAACGGTGGAGCAAGGCAAGGAACGGTGGAGGAATCCAGATAGAAACTAGCAAGTTAGAGAAAGGCGGACCAGGCTAGAGAAAGATGGAGCAGGCCAGAGAAAAGCAGAGCAGGCCGTAATAGGTAAAGCCAGCCAGAGAACGGTGGAGCAAGTGAGAGAAAGGTGGAGTGGGCCAGACAAAGTTGGAGCAAGGCAGAGAAAGGTGGAGTAAGTCACAAAACGGTGGAGCAAGCTAGAGAACGGTGGAGCAAGGCAGATAACGGTGGAGCAGGCAAGAGAAAGGTGGAGTAGGCCAGAGGAAGTTTGATTACAACAGAGAAAGGTGAAGCAAGCAAGAGAAAGATGGATCAAGCCAGAGAAAGGTGGAGCAAGCCAGAGAACGGTGCAGCAAGCCAATGAAAGGTAGAGGAAGGCATAGAAAGGTGGAGAAGTCCAGAGAAAGGTGGAGCAAGCCACAGAACGGTGGAGCACGCTAGAGAAAGGTGGAGCAAGCCAGAGAAAGATGGAGCAAGCCAAGGAATGGTGGCGCAAGCCAGAGAATGGTGGAGCAATCGAGAGAAAGGTGGAACAAGCTAGAGAACGCTGGAGTAATTCAGAGATCGGTGGAGCAAGCAAGAGAAAGGTGGAGCAGGTCAGAGAAAGGTGCAGCAAGCCAGAGAATGGTGGAACAAGCCCGAGAATGGTGGAGCAAACCACACAAAGGTGGAGTAAGCCAGAAAATGGTGGAGCAAGCAAGAGAAAGGTGGAGCAAGCCAATGAAAGGTGGAGGAAGCCACGGAAAGTTAGAGCAAGTCGGAGAAAGGTGGAGCAAGCCAGAGAAAGATGGAGCAAGCAAGAGGAAGGTGCAGCAAGCAAGAGAGAGGTGGAGCAAGCCAAAGAAAGGTGGAGCAAGTCAGAGAAAAGTGGATCAAGCCAGAGAAACATGAAGCAAGCCAGAGAATGGTGGAGCAAGCCAGACAACGGTGGAGAAAGCCAGCAAAAGTTGGTGCTAGCCAGGGAAAGATGGAGCAAGCCAGAGAAAGGAGGAGCAAGGTAGAGAACTTTGGAGCAAGCGAGAGAACGGTGGATCTGGCAAGAGAACGGTGGAGCAAGGCATAGAACGGTGGAGCAAGCAAGAGAAATGTGGAGAAAGCCAGAGAAAGGTAGAGCAAGCCAAAGAAAGGCAGAGTAAGCCACAGAAAGGTGGAGCAAGCCAGGGAAAGCTGGAGCAAACCAGAGAACAGTGGAGCAATCCAAAGAACGGTGGAGCAAGCTAGAGAAAGGTGGAGTAAGCCAGAGAACAGTGGAGCAAGCCAAAGAACAGTGGAGCAAGCCAGAGAAAGATGGAGCAAACCAGAGAACGTTGGAGCAAGCCAGAGGACGGTGGAGCAAGCAAGAGAAAGGTGGAGCAATCCAGAGAAAGGTGGAGCAATCCAGAGAAAGATGCAGAAAGCCAGAGAAAGGTGGACTAAGCAAGAGAACTGTGGAGCATGCAAGTGAAAGGCGGAGTAAGCCAGAGAACGGTGGAGCAAGCTAGAGAACGGTGGAGCAAGCCAGAGAGCGGTGGAGCAAGCCAGAGAAAGGTGGAGCAATCTAGAGAAAGGTGGAGCAAGCCAGAGAAATGTGGAGCAAGCCAGAGAAAGTTGGCGCAGGCATGAGAAATGTGGAGCAGGCCAGAGAACAGTGGAGCAAGCCAGAGAATGATGGAGCAGGTCAGAGAACGGTGGAATAAGCCTGAGAAAGGTGGAGCAAGCCACAAAACGGTGGAGCAGGCCAGAGAATGGAGGATTAGGCCAGAGAGGTGGAGCGAGCAAGAAATTATGGAGCAAGCCACAGAAATATGGAACAAGACAGAGAACGGTGGGGTAAGGCAAGGAACAGTGGAGGAATCCAGATATAAACTAGCAAGCCAGAGAAAGGCGGACCAGGCCAGAGAGAGGTGGAGCAGGCCAGAGAAAAGTAGAGCAGGCCATGAAAGGTAAAGCCAGCCAGAGAACGGTGGAGGAAGTGAGAGAAAGGTGGAGTAGGCCAGAGAAAGTTAGAGCAAGGCAGAGAAAGGTGGAGCAAGCCAGAGCAAGGTGGAGCAAGCCAGAGAAAGGTGGAGCAAGCGAGAGAAAGGTGGAGCAAGCCAGAGACAGGTAGAGCAAGCCAGGGAAAGATGAAGCAAGCTAGGGAAAACTGGAGCAAGTTAGAGAACGGTGGAGCAAGCCAAAGAACGGTGGAGCAAGCTAGAGAAGGATAGAGCAAGCCAGAGAACAGTGGAGCAAGCCATAGAAAGGTGGAGCCAGCCAGAGAAAGGTGAAGCCAGCCTGAGAATGTTTGAGCAATCCATAGAACGGTGGAGCAAGCCAGAGAATGGTGGAGCAAGCCAGAGAAAAGTGGAGCAAGCCAGAGAATGGTGGAGCAAGCCAGAGAAAAGTGGAGCAAGCCAGAGAATGGTGGAGCAAGCCAGAGAAAAGTGGAGCAAGCCAGAGAATGGTGGAGCAAGCCAGAGAAAAGTGGAGCAAGCCAGAGAATGGTGGAGCAAGCCAGAGAAAAGTGGAGCAAGCCAGAGAATGGTGGAGCAAGCCAGAGAAAAGTGGAGCAAGCCAGAGAATGGTGGAGCAAGCCAGAGAAAAGTGGAGCAAGCCAGAGAATGGTGGAGCAAGCCAGAGAAAAGTGGAGCAAGCCAGAGAATGGTGGAGCAAGCCAGAGAAAAGTGGAGCAAGCCAGAGAATGGTGGAGCAAGCCAGAGAAAAGTGGAGCAAGCCAGAGAATGGTGGAGCAAGCCAGAGAAAAGTGGAGCAAGCCAGAGAATGGTGGAGCAAGCCAGAGAAAAGTGGAGCAAGCCAGAGAATGGTGGAGCAAGCCAGAGAAAAGTGGAGCAAGCCAGAGAATGGTGGAGCAAGCCAGAGAAAAGTGGAGCAAGCCAGAGAATGGTGGAGCAAGCCAGAGAAAAGTGGAGCAAGCCAGAGAATGGTGGAGCAAGCCAGAGAAAAGTGGAGCAAGCCAGAGAATGGTGGAGCAAGCCAGAGAAAAGTGGAGCAAGCCAGAGAATGGTGGAGCAAGCCAGAGAAAAGTGGAGCAAGCCAGAGAATGGTGGAGCAAGCCAGAGAAAAGTGGAGCAAGCCAGAGAATGGTGGAGCAAGCCAGAGAAAAGTGGAGCAAGCCAGAGAATGGTGGAGCAAGCCAGAGAAAAGTGGAGCAAGCCAGAGAATGGTGGAGCAAGCCAGAGAAAAGTGGAGCAAGCCAGAGAATGGTGGAGCAAGCCAGAGAAAAGTGGAGCAAGCCAGAGAATGGTGGAGCAAGCCAGAGAAAAGTGGAGCAAGCCAGAGAATGGTGGAGCAAGCCAGAGAAAAGTGGAGCAAGCCAGAGAATGGTGGAGCAAGCCAGAGAAAAGTGGAGCAAGCCAGAGAATGGTGGAGCAAGCCAGAGAAAAGTGGAGCAAGCCAGAGAATGGTGGAGCAAGCCAGAGAAAAGTGGAGCAAGCCAGAGAATGGTGGAGCAAGCCAGAGAAAAGTGGAGCAAGCCAGAGAATGGTGGAGCAAGCCAGAGAAAAGTGGAGCAAGCCAGAGAATGGTGGAGCAAGCCAGAGAAAAGTGGAGCAAGCCAGAGAATGGTGGAGCAAGCCAGAGAAAAGTGGAGCAAGCCAGAGAATGGTGGAGCAAGCCAGAGAAAAGTGGAGCAAGCCAGAGAATGGTGGAGCAAGCCAGAGAAAAGTGGAGCAAGCCAGAGAATGGTGGAGCAAGCCAGAGAAAAGTGGAGCAAGCCAGAGAATGGTGGAGCAAGCCAGAGAAAAGTGGAGCAAGCCAGAGAATGGTGGAGCAAGCCAGAGAAAAGTGGAGCAAGCCAGAGAATGGTGGAGCAAGCCAGAGAAAAGTGGAGCAAGCCAGAGAATGGTGGAGCAAGCCAGAGAAAAGTGGAGCAAGCCAGAGAATGGTGGAGCAAGCCAGAGAAAAGTGGAGCAAGCCAGAGAATGGTGGAGCAAGCCAGAGAAAAGTGGAGCAAGCCAGAGAATGGTGGAGCAAGCCAGAGAAAAGTGGAGCAAGCCAGAGAATGGTGGAGCAAGCCAGAGAAAAGTGGAGCAAGCCAGAGAATGGTGGAGCAAGCCAGAGAAAAGTGGAGCAAGCCAGAGAATGGTGGAGCAAGCCAGAGAAAAGTGGAGCAAGCCAGAGAATGGTGGAGCAAGCCAGAGAAAAGTGGAGCAAGCCAGAGAATGGTGGAGCAAGCCAGGGAAAGGTGGAGCAAGCCAGAGAACGGTGGAGCATGCCATAGAAAGGTTGAGCAAGACAGAGATCAGTGGAGCAAGCCAGTGAAAGGTGGAGCAAGCCAGGGAAAGGTGGAGCAAGCCAGAGAAAGGTGGAGCAAGCCAGTGACAGGTAGAGCAAGCCAGGGAAAGATGAAGCAAGCTAGGGAAAACTGGAGCAAGTTAGAGAACGGTGGAGCAAGCCAAAGAAAGGTGGATCAAGCCAGAGAATAGTGGAGCAAGCCAGAGAATGGTGGAGCAAGGAAGAGAAAGGTGGAGCAAGCCAGAGAAATCTGGAGCAAGCCACAGCACGGTGGAGCAAGCCAGAGAAAGCTGGAGCATGTCAAAGAAAGGTCGATGAATCGAGAGAATGGTGGAGCAAGCCAAAGACCAGTGGAGCAAGCCAGAGAAAGGTGGAGCAAGCCAGAGAAAGGTGGAGTGAGCCAGAGAATAGCAAAGCAAGCAAGAGAACAGTGGAGCAATTCAGAGAACGTTGGAGCAAACCACCAAACGGTGGAGCAAGCCAGGAAAAGGTGGAGAAAGCCAGGGAAAGGTAAAGCAAGCCAGAGAAAGGTGGAGCAAGGCAGAGAAAGGTGGAGCTAGCGAGGGAAAGGTGGAGTAAGGCAAATAAAGGTGGATTAAGCCAGAGAAAGATGAAGCAAGCCAGAAAAAGGTCGAGGAAGCCAGAGAAAGGTGGAGGAAGCCAGGGAGAGGTGGACCAAGCCAGAGAAAGGTGGAGCAAGCTAGAGAACGGTGGCGCAAGTCATAACAGATTGGAGCAAGCCGGAGAACGGTGGAGTAAGCCAGAGAACGGTGGAGCAAGCCAGAGAAAGGTGGAGCAGGCTAAAGAAAGGTGGAGCAAGTCAGAGAATGGTGGAGCAAGTGAGAGAACGGTGGAACAAGCCAGAGAATGGTGGAGCAAGCCACACAAAGTTGGAGAAAGCCAGAGAAAGGTAGAGCAAGCCAGAGAAAGGTGGAGCAAGCCGGAGGACGGTGGAGTAAGCCAGAGTAAGGTGGAGCAAGCCAGAGGAAGTTGGAGCAATCCAACGAATGGTTGAGCAAGCCACAGAAAGGTGGAGCAAACCAGAGAACGGTGGAGCAAGCCAGTGAAAGGTGGAGCAAGCCAAAGAAAGGTGGAGCAAGCCAGAGAAAGGTTGAGCAAGCGAGGGAACTCTGGACCAAGCCAGAGAACAATGGATCAAGCCAGAGAAGGGTAGAGCAAGCTAGCGAATAGCGGAGCAAGAAAAAGAACAATAGAGCTGACCAGAGAATGGTGGACCAATGCAGAGAACACTGGAGCGTGCCACATAAAATTGGAGAAAGCCAAAGAAAGGTAGAGCAAGCCAAAGAAAGGTGGAGTAAGCCATAGAATGGTGGAGCAAGCCAGAGAAAGGTGGAGCAAGCCAGAGAACAGTGGAGCAAACCAGAGGAAGGTGGAGCAAACTAGAGAACAGTGCAGCAAGCCACAGAACGGTGGAGCAAGCCAGAGAAAGGTGGAGCAAGCGAGAGAACGGTGGTTCAAGCCAGAGAACAGTGGAGCAAGCAAGAGAAAGTTGGAGCAAGCTTGAGAAAGGTGGAGGAAGCCAGAGAAAGGTGGAGTAGGCTACAGAATGGTCGAGCAAGCCAAAAGAAGGTGGAGAGAAGCTAGAGAATGGTGGAGCAAGCCAGAGGAAGTTGGAGCAAGCCAGAGAACAGTGGAGCAGGCCAGAGAACAGTGGAGCAAGCCCGAGAACGGTAAAGCAAGCAAGAGAAAGGTAGAGCAATTCAGAGAACGGTGGAGCAAGCAGGAGAAAGGTGGAGCAAGCCAGAGAAAGTTGGAGCAGGCCATAGAAATGTGGAGCAGGCGTGAGAACGGTGGAGCATTGGAGAGAATGGTCGAGCAAGCCAGAGAACGGTGGAGCAGGCCAGAGAATGGTGGAGCAGGCCGGAGAACGGTGGAGCAAGCCAGAAAAAGGTGGAGCAAGCTGGAAAACGGTGGAGCAGGCAAGAGAATAGTGGAGCAGGCAAGAGAAAGGTTTAGCGAGAAAGAGAAATGTGGAGCAGGCCAGAGAAATGTGGAGCAAGCCAAAGAACTAAGGAGCAAGGCAGAGAACGATGGAGGAATCCGGAAAAAGGCGTAGCAAGCCAAAGAAAGGCGGACCAAGCCAGAGAAAGTTGGAGCAGGCCAGAGAAACGTAGAGTAGTCCATGAAAGGCAAAGCAAGCCAGAGAACGCTGGAGCAGTTGAGAGAAAGTTAGAGTAGGCTAGAGAAAGTTGGAGCAAGGCAACGAAAGATGGAGCAAGACAAAGAAAGGTGGAGCAAGCCAGAAAATGGTGGAGCAGACTACAGAAAGGTGGAGCAGGCCAGAGAAATGTGGAGCAAGCCAGAGAACGGAGGAGCAAGCAAGAGAAATGTAGAGGAGGCCAGAGAAATTTGGAGCAAGGCTGCAAGGCAATGTAGGAGTTGGTCGGGAAGCGAAGAGCAGCAATGCAAGAGTGTCGGCAGCAGGAGCGGGGTGAGGAGGAGAGCGAGATTGATGGGTCGAATAATGTAGTGGGAAGAGCTGAGCAAAGGAACGCAAGTGGCGGAGCAAATACGTGCAAAGCCGAGAACTGAGAGTGGATGGTGATGGAAGAGTGAGCGATGAGCGAGCATAGCGAAGACATAGCGACCAAGCTGCGGAACCAAAGGTGAACAGAGAGGCGCAACTAGGACACAACTAGGACGCAAGTAGGGAGCAACTAGGGCGCAACTAGGGCGTATCTGGGGTGCAAGTAGGACGCAAGTATGCTCCAACTAGGGCGTACGTAGTGTCCAAATGAGGCACAGGTAGGGTACAACTAGGACGTGGCTAGGGCGGAAGTAGGCCAGAAGTAGGGCGCCAGTAGGGGGCAACTAGGGTGTAACTAGGGCGCAGCTAGGGTATAACTAGGGCGCAAGTGGGATGCAACTAGGATAAAACTAGGGCCTAACCAGGGTAGAACTAGGGTGCAAGTAAGGTGCAAGAAGGGCACAACTATGGCACAAGTAGGGTACAACTAGGGCTTAACTAGGGCGCAACTAGGGTGTAGCTAGTGCCAAACTGAGACGCAACTAGGGCGCAGCTGGGCACAACTAGGGCGCAACTAGGGTACGAATAG
>SZWC01011445.1:32435-68140 GCA_023375785.1 Penium margaritaceum
GCGGTAGACATTGGGCGGAGTGGCAAAGAACGGTAAAGGAAGTGATGACGTGGTCAAGAGGAACCACGTGGTGTCACTTGAGGCTCTGATACTGTCAGAATAATGAAGTGAGAGGTAGAAGAGACGGCAGAAGGAGAGAAGGGCAGAGTGATTCGACAGTCATGAATATGCTAACGTAAGCAAGGAGCAATGCAGGGAGTTAGTCGTAGAGCTTGTAGAGAGGAGTTTCAGGCTAAGGTAGAGGGTTGGAGCGAAGCATACAGGATCAACGAGCTGAGAGAGCTAAGCAAGGAATGAACATCCTCGGTATATACAAACAGAACATGACAAAATTACAGAGCAACAACTCCTTTCCGGTAGCCAGGTGCGGGTGACAGATGTCATATTATTAAGGGATAACTTGACTGTTGGACGAACGGTCACGAGAACAATACACCATTTAGTCAAGGTGGTTTTTTTGCTCGACCTGAACCATTATTGAGAATCTTGATACTCCTCCTCTCCCTTGTCAATCCTTCATTTTTATAATGCCTGGCAATGCCTGGGCAATCCCCGGCAATGCCTAGGCAATGCCTGGCAATGCCTACCAAAGACTGGAAATACTTGGCAATACCTGGCAATGCCTGGGCAATCCCCGGCAATGCCTAGGCAATGCCTGGCAATGCCTACCAAAGACTGGAAATACTTGGCAATACCTGGCAATGCCTGGCAATGCCTGGGATATTCCTCAGCCATGCCTGGAGATTCCTGGCAATGCATGGACAATGCCCAGCAATGCCTCAAAATACCTGGGCAATGCTGGGCATAGCCTGGTCATGCCTGGATAATTCTTAGCAATGCCTAACAATGGTTGGACAATACAAGCAATGCCTAGCAAGGCCTTGCAATGCCTAGGACATGTCTCGCAATGCCTATATAGTGCCCTCCAATGACTGTCAATGCCTGGCCATGCCTGAGCGATGCCTGTCAATGCCTCGACAATGCTTGGCAATACCTGGGAAATACCTGGTAATGCCTCGCAATGCCTGGCAATGCTTGGCAATGCCTGGCAATGCCCGGCAATGCGTGGGTAATGCCTGACAATGCTCGTTAATGCCTGGCAATGCGTGGAAAATTCTTAGGCAATGCCTGGCAATGCCTGGTAATGCCTGGTAATTCCTGGAGGATGCCTGGCAAAGCCTAGCAATGCATGGACAATGCCTGGTGATGCGTGGAAATACGTGGCAATGCCTGGAAAATGCCTAGCAATGCCTAGAAATGCATAGGCAATGCCTGGAAATGTCTGGCAATGCTTGGTAATGCTTGGGTAATGCTTGGCATTTCCTGGAAATACCTGGGCAATGCCTGGCAATGCTTGGGCAATGCCTGGCAATGCCGTGGAAATTCCTAGGCAATGCCTAGCAATGCCTGGCAATGCCAGGGCAATGCCTAGCAGTGCTTTGCAATGCCTGGAAAATGCCTACCAATGCCTAGGCAATGCCTGGGCAATGTCTGGCAATGCCTGGACAATGCGTGGCAATGCCTGTGCAAAGCAAGGCAATGCCTAGACAATGCCTGGCAATACCTGACAATGCCTGGGCAATGCTTGGCAACGCCCGGGAAAGCTTGGTAATGTCTCTGCAATGCCTAGCAGTGCCTCAAAACGGTTAGGCAATGCCTAGGAATATCTTTACAATTCTTGGACAGTGCCTGCGCAATACCAGGCAATGCTTGGGCAATGCCTGGGCAATGCCTGGAAATGCGTGAGCAAGGCCTAGCAATGCCTGGCAATGCCTGAAAATGCTTGGCAATGCTTGGTTATGCAATGGTAATAACTGGCAATGCCTGGAAATACCTAGAAATTCTTGGCAATGCTCGAGCAATGCTCGCCAATGCCTTGGCAATTCCTGGGTAATTCTTGGTAATGCCTGGGCAATGCCTGGCAATGCTTGGACAATGCCTGGCAATGCTTGGAAATGCCTGGGCAATGCTTGGTCATGTCTGGCAATGCCTGGACAATGCATTGCAATGCATGAACAATGCTTGGGAATTCCTGTAATGCCTGGTAACGCCTAGCAATGCTTGGGCAGTGGCGGGTAATGGCTGGGAATGTCTGGCAATGCTTGGGTAATGCCTAACAGTGCCTGGAAATGCCTGGGAAATGCCTCGTAATGCATGATAATGCATAAGAAATACTTGGAAATGCCTTGCAATGTCTGGACAATGCCTAGCTATGCCTGGCAATGCCTGGGAAATGCCTCGAAGTACTTGGTAATGCTTGGATAATGCCTGGTAATGCCTGGTAATGCTTGGGTAATGCGTGGAAATGCATGGGTAATGCATGGGAATGCCTGGAAATTCCTTGATAATGCCTTGCAATGCCTGGGCAATGCATGGCAATGCCTAGGCAATGCCTGGCAATGCATGGGCAATGCCTGGCAATGCCTTGACAATGCCTTGCAATGCCTGGATAATGCCTAGGCAATGCCTGGTAATGCCTAGCAATGCCTCGTAATGCCCGGGCCTTGCATGGCAATGCCTCGCAATGCAAGGACAATGCCTAGGCAATGTCGAGTAATGCCTGGCCGTGCCTAGCAATGCCTGGGAATTTTTTGGCAATGCCTGGGCAATGCGTAGTTATGCCTACCGATGCCTGGGAATGCCTAGCAGTACCAAGTAATGCCTGGCAATGCCTGGGCAATTCTTGGTGATGCCTCGCAATGCCTGGAAATGCTTGGGCAATGCCTGTAAATGCTTGGGCAATGCCTCAACAATGCATGGTAATGCCTAGGCAATGCCTGGGCAATGCATTGATAATGACTCGCAATGCCTAGGCAATGCCTGGCAATGCCTTGATAATGCCTTACAATGCTTAGGTAATGCTTGGTAATGCCTGGCAATGCATGGAAATGCCTGGCAATGCCTAGAAATGCCTGGGTAATGCCTGGCAATGCCTGGGAATGCCTGACAATGCGAATGCAATGCCTGAAAATGCCTGGAAATGCATTGGCAATACCTGCCATTGCCTATGAAACGCCTCGGAATGCCTGGGCAATGCCTCGTAATGCCTGGGTAATGACGTGCAATGCTTGGGTAGTGCCTGGTAATTCCAAGGAATGCCTGGAGAATGCCTGGTAATGCTTGGACAATACCACGCAAGGCTTGGGGAATTCCTGGCAATTGATGGCAATGCCCGTACAATTTCTTGGAAATGCCTGGGCTATGCCTGGGCAATGCGTGGGTAATGCCTAACAATGTCTGGAAAAGCGTGGCAATGCCTGGCAATACCTGGCAATGTGTGGGAAGGCCTGGGCAATGCCTAGCAATGCTTGACAATGCCCGGGCAATGTCAGGCAATGCCTGGGTAATGCCTGGTAATGCTTGGAAAAGCCTGGGGAACACCTGGCAATGCCTCGCAATGCCTGGGCAATGCCTGAAAATGATTGGGCAATGCCTAGCAATGCCTAGGCAATGGCTGGAAATGCCTAGGCAATACCTGGTAATGTCTGGCAATGCCTAGAAAATGCTCGGAAATGCATGGATAATGCCTGGCAACGCCTGGACAATGCCTGGCAATGCTTGGCAATGCCTGGACAATGACTGGCAAAGCCTGGCAATGCCTTGCTTGGCAATGCCTGACAATACCTGGATAATGCATGGCAATACCCGGCAATGCCTCACAATGCCTAGGCAATGCCTAGCAATGCCTGGACAATGCCTTGTAATGACATGGCAATGCCTAGGCAATGCCTGTCAATGCCTGAGCAATGCTTGGCAATGCCTGGGCAATGACTGGTAATGCCTGGCAATGCATGCCAATGTATGGAAACTCTTGGCAATGCCTAGCAGTGCCTGGAAATGCCTGGACAATGCCTCATAATGCCCGGTAATGCCTGGCTATGCCTGAAAAATGCCTGGGCAATGTCTAATAATGCTTGGTAACGCCTTGGCGATGCCTGGCAATGCCTAGTAATGCGTGGGCAATGCNCCTGAGGGTGAGTGTGCACCCTGGAGGGTCCCTAGCAGTGGCTGTTTCACACCACCAACTGTTTTTGGAGAGACTGAAACTGTGGAGGCAACTGGTTCCAAGGATGGCAAAATCTGGTCAGAGAGTGAGGGAATAGTTCTGGCCTCAATTGGATGAAAATTAACACTTTATCAAGGCTCACAAGCAGTAGAATTTTATAGCCACTGATCTAAGCTTTCCATAACACCAAAGCATGCCAGATTTGGAGCTTCCTAGCAGATTCTATGGCTTCTAGAGTGCTCCTTGGTAGGCTGTCCTTTTCCCACCTAGGAAGGCATCCCTTCCCTCCTCTAGAAGCTTTTGCCCCTTCCTATATTCCTCAGCTTGCTTCTAGTAGGAGGGAAGGTGTTCAGAAGACCAAGACACATCTAGATGCCTTGTAGGACAAGTCACCCCTTCCAGAAGGTGTGACACCTTCCTGGATCCTCACCTGGCCTTCTAGAAACTCAAAGAGGAACTCTAGAGGTTGAGCTAGCTTCCTGGCATCTATTTTCCACCTCCCTTGAGGCAGGGCAGAATTTCATCTTGTGGGACTCGAACCCGGGCCCCTGCCTCTAGAGGTGGACACCATTAACCACTAAGCCACTAAGGCTTGTCTTTTTGGTGTTCCTTTTTGGAGTCACTCCAGCCATGGTGAGGAGCATCATTCCAACAATCTCCCCCTTGTGCGTCACCCATGGCAGTTGTCCATGCTCAGGGTATAACTGAGGAGTCTCTCTCCTCATGGGAGGCGTGCTCATACTTTGTTTTTTGCTCCCTCCCACTCAGCCGCATCCTTTTTGTGCAGTGCCTCCTTGAGGCTCTTCTTGTGCGAATCCAGTGCAAATGCCCTTGTCGACATCGTATCTTTTTGTCCTTCATCGCACACGGCTGCTCGTGCGGTTGAGGCGGTTGTTCTTGTTGGTGTCTCCTTTCGGCACCATCCTGTCCAAACCTGCTCCACCTCTCTTGGAGACCTTGGAGACATCGGTCGACTCCCCGCCTCTACGTCCATCTCTAGTGCTTCGGATTCTTCATCTGCACCGGCCGGAATAAAGTCTGCCGCTCGCCCATCCCTCAGGCGATGCTCTGTGGTTGGTCGTGATGTGAGGATGTCACCATCATTCACGTCCTCTGGCGTCTCCCCCTCAAGGAGTCGCATCCACTCCTCCCTCTTGGAGAGACCTGCCTCCTTGTCTGTCCAACGGCTTTTCTCGTCAAACGTAACGTTGCGACTCCGCACAATCTGCTGCCTCCTTGGGTAGAAGAGCCCGTACGCCTTGCGTCCGCTCTCATATCCAAGGAAAATACACCGGCAGGTACGCGGGTCCAGCTTGCTCCGTCCCTCACGTGCCTGCACCATTGCATGTACAACACAACCAAACATTCGGAGGTGACCCACCGCCGGCTTCCTCCAGCTCCACACCTCTTATGGCGTCTTCCATGCATTGCTCTCCTTGTCTTTCAGCGGCTTGGTCAGTATGAGATTCATGATGTACGCTGTTGTCCTTGCCGCCTCCGCCCAATACCGTTGTGTAAGGCCGGTGTCGCTCAACATGGATCGCACCATGTTAAGGATTGTGCGATTCAATCTCTCTGTGACGCCATGATGTTGTGGGGAGTGTGGAGTTGTTTTCTGCCACTCAATCCCCTTGCTCTTCGTCCACCCAAGGCTCCCCGCATGTTCACCGCCGTTGTTACTCCGGAACGCCTTCACCTTCAACTGTGTTTGCCGCTCCACATCAGCCACAAACTCTTGCATGCATGCAAGGACCTCACTCTTTTGCTTCATTGGGTAGAGGTAGAGTTTCCAACTGTGGTCATCGATAAAGGTGAGGAAGTAGCGAGCTCTCCCGATGGAGCTCTCAAGCGGTCCACACACATCTGTGTATACCACGGGCAGCTTTGCCGATGCACGCGTCCCCTTGGCGACAAACGGCTGCCGAGTTGATTTGCCAATGATGCATGGCTCACACACGGTCTCCTTGGTTCCATCAAGGCCGCTCATTTGGAAACCCCGCACCACTTCCCTCTTAGCCATCTCCTTCACTGTTGATGGAGAAATGTGGCAGAGTCGGCGGTGCCATAGGTCGAGGTCTCCTCCGTCCTTCGTTGCAAGATTGGTGGCATTGGACCCCACCCGGCTGCTGCGGATCTTTGCACGTAGCAGGTACAAGTCCTCCTCCCTCTTGGCACGCGCAATCACCTCACCTTTGCCCTCTTTGCGAATGACGGCCTCCTTCTTTGTAAAGAGCACCTCAAGTCCCTTGTCGGTAAGGCGGCTGACGGAGAGCAGGTTTGCCCCAAAGTTAGGCATATGCAGCACATCGTAGATTGTGCTCGTGACAGGTTTTCCATCCATAATTGACTCAATACGGACGTTACCCTCACCAGCGGCCACCTCTGTTTTTCCATTGGCCACAGTCATGCGTCTCTCCGAGGTGCTGTAGGTGACAAATGCCACCGTGTTGCATTGCGTGTGGCGGCCTGATCTGGAGTCGATGACAGCAACTCCCGGATCTTTCAAGTTGGTGGAGTTGTACGCCATAAGAGCGTGCTAGTGTTTCTTCCCGCCCCGCTACAACCGATCTGTTTTCTTCTTGGGATAGTTGTGCGCGTAGTGGCCCTCCTTGCCGGAGTTGAAGCACTCCCCCTTATTGTCACCCTTCTTAGTGCCCTGTTTGGCACCCTTCTACTTGTCGCCTTGGCTTCAACTGTGAGGATGAACTGTGTAAGCTGAACTGGATGCCAATGCACTCTCTTGACCGCCACGTCGCATCCACTCATTGCGCACGTACTTAGCAACCTTCGGGTACTTCAGCTTGTCGGAAGGCCAGCCACCAAGGACTGTGATCATGGGACTCCAACTGTTCGGCAAGGCCAGAAGGAGGATCATAGCTTGCAACAGAGAGTCGACCTCCAAACCCGTGGCCACGCAGTGCGCTGTGAGAGACTCAATGTGCTGCATGATCTCCATGATGTTGTCGCCTTTGTTGGCTCGGAGGGTGACGAGGCGTTTGAAGATGAAGAGCTGATTGGCAAGGTTGCTTGACTGCTAGATGAAGCAGAGTTTTGACCATGTTTGTACGGCCAGGGTACATCCTTGGATGTGCCCAAGTTGTGGTGGGCATAACGCAGACACAAGGAGCGCCAATGCCTTTTTGTTGCGCTTCTTGTATGCCTCCTTCACCTCAGCCGTTGCGGTCTCTGGCGGAGCAATCTCATCACCTTTTACAAGCTCAAGCAATCCCTTGTTGTTAAGGAAGACCTCAAATTGCCACCTCCACAAGGCAAAGCCTGTCCCATCAAACGTAAGGACAGCGCGGCTGCTCTCTTGCTCACTAGTTGCAATGTCTTGCTGTTGGGAGCGTGAAATCAAGCTGGCTTTGAACCCCTTAGAGGCGTGGGCCCATAACCCTTCGTTGGCCTGAGGGTGAGTGTGCACCCTGGTGGGTCCCTCGCAGTGGCTGTTTCACACCACCAACTGTTTTTGGAGAGACTGAAACTGTGGAGGCAACTGGTTCCAAGGATGGCAAAATCTGGTAAGAGAGTGAGGCAATAGTTTTGGCCTCAATTGGATGGGAATTTACACTTTATCAAGGCTCACAAGCAGTTGCATTTTATAGCCACTGATCTAAGCTTTCCAGAACACCAAAGCATGCCAGATTTGGAGCTTCCTAGCAGATTCCATGGCTTGTAGTGTGCTCCTTGGTAGGCTGTCCTTTTCCCACCTAGGAAGACATCCCTTCCCTCCTCTAGAAGCTTCTACCCCTTCCTAGACTCCTCAGCTTGCTTCTAGTAGGAAGGAAGGTGTCCAGAAGACCAAGACACATCTAGATGCCTTGTAGGACAAGTCACCCCTTCTAGAAGGTACGCCACCTTCCTCGACCCTCACCTAGCCTTCTAGAATCTTAAAGAGGAACTCTAGAGGTTGAGATAGCTTCCTGGCATCTATTTTCCACCTCCCTTGAGGCAGGGCAGAATTTCATCTTGTGGGACTCGAACCCGGGCCCCTGCCTCTAGAGGTGGACACCATTAACCACTAAGCCACTAAGGCTTGTCTTTTTGGTGTTCCTTTTTGGAGTCACTCCTGCCATGGTGAGGAGCATCATTCCAACAGGCGGGCCGGTCACCTGACCGGCCAGCGGCCATCCAGCCAACCGACCGCCCGCTAGCCAGAAAAGGGTAGGNGGAACTCTAGAGGTTGAGCTAGCTTCCTGGCATCTATTTTCCACCTCCCTTGAGGCAGGGCAGAATTTCATCTTGTGGGACTCGAACCCGGGCCCCTGCCTCTAGAGGTGGACACCATTAACCATTAAGCCGCTAAGGCTTGTCTTTTTGGTGTTCCTTTTTGGAGTCACTCCTGCCATGGTGAGGAGCATCATTCCAACAGGCGGGCCGGTCACTTGACCGGCCAGCGGCCGTCCAGCCAACCGACCGCCTGCTAGCCAGAAAAGGGTAGGCTGCCGGCCAGCCCTCTTTGTGGTGAGGGATTGTATCCAATCACCCCTCGCTTTTGCGAAGAGGGAGGGCTGAACTGGCCCTCGCGCTACATCCCTCCTTACTTGTTTTGAACTATCCCTGTTAATGAACAACAATTAGCAGTACAAGATAGTGAGTCGTGAACATTGTGAAAGAACAATAACTTCAATCACCAACTAGACACATAAATGCCTTGTTTTTGGACACCCATGGTTTCCCTAGAACCCCGTAAAAAGGCTCAAGAAAGTCGAGTACCTTTAACGCGATGCACTGTGTGTGTTGGCCTGAGGGTGAGTGTGTCCCCTGAAAGGTGCCTAGCAGTGGCTGGTTCACACCACCAATTCTTCTTGGAGAGAGTGAAACTGTGGAGGCAACTTGGTCCAAGGATGGCAGAAAACTGGTGAGAGAGTGAGGCAATAGTATTGACCTGAATGGATTGGGAATAATCACTTGATCAAGGCTCACAAGTAGTGGAATTTTATAGCCACTGATATAAGCTTTCCACAACACCAAAGCATGCCATGTATGAAGCTTCCTAGCAGATTCTATGGCTTCTAGAATGACCCTCGGTAGGCTGTCCTTGTCTCACCTAGGAAGGCATCCCTTCCTTCCTCTAGAAGCTTCTGCACTTTCCTAGATTCCTCATCTTGTTTCTAGTAGGAGGGAAGGTATCCAGAATACCAAGACACCTCTAGATGCCTTGTAGGACAAGTCACCCCTTCTAGAAGGTGTCCTACCTTCTTGGACCCTCACATAGCCTTCTAGAAACTCAAGGAGGAATTCTAGAGTTTGAGCTAGTTTCCTGGCATCTATGTTTCACCTCCCTCGAGGCATGACAGAAGTTAACCTTGTGGGACTTGAACCCGGGCCCCTGCCTCTAGAAGTGGACACCATTAACCACTAAGCCACACTGGCTTGTCTTTTTGGTGTTCCTTTTTTAAGTCACTCCTGCCATGGTGAGGAGCAGTACTCCAACAGTGTGTACCCTTCAATGCAAAGTTTGCTTTGTAGGTACCCATGGGCAATGTGCGATTGTCACTGATGACATCTATGCCATCCGATTGCTCATACTTCAGGCCCACCTGTCATGTAAAGCTTTGGTTGTCATCATCCCCTTCGGTTTCAACTATCAAGTTCACAGAAGCACCAAGTAGGTGTTATTTGAACTACATCATCATGTTTCTTCCACTCGTCTGAGTAAAAAGTCTCAATAATGGCAAGCTGAGTTAGTGATAAACATGGAATTTGTACGGCAGGTACCATAAATTTCATGATTAAAACACTCATGTATGCCAGACATTATTCCGGAGATCGCTTCAAGGGGTGCAGCCACTGAGAAAAGAAAGAGTGACCAGGCAGGTTCATCTCCAGAGTCACATGACCAACATCCGAACGGTATCACGACGGACAAACGTGCAAGTCTCGCCAAGACCAAACCAACGGATTTGTGCGAAACGGTCCACGCAAAACGCACCTGCAAAGATCCTGCCTGTGCCCGTCACTCCTCTATGCATACGACTAGCAAAGCCGAATCGTGGTCTCGAGGTGCTCCTCCCTTCTCTCACTCGCCCGGGTCACCACCTCTATGCCCGCTTGACGAAGTGCGCTAGGTCAGGCCGTTCCTATTTGTATTGCTTGTATTCTAGTCTATAGTCAAACCATCGGATTCTCCTTCAGGCTCACCCTCTGGGCCGCCTCCAGTCCCTAATACCTTCACTCTCCTCTCAGCACCCGTGCTTTCCCACTGTGTCCACTCTTTCCTGTCAACGTCACTCATACATCAGCAACGCCCGTACCTTCAATGAAGCTTCCATCCTTCCACGAAAGTGCTGCGTCCACTCTTCTTAACAAGTTCTCAGTACTCGCGACTTCGGTGCTGCGCCCACGCTTTGTTCCCATCGCTCTCTATCCGCTTTTGCTTCCATTTTGCCTCTCGTTGCTGTTATTGCTTTGCCTTTGCTCGTGCTTCTGCCCTCCATTGAAACGCTCGTCCTTGTGACCGATTCACTCGCCGGCAGAACCAGCAATCTTCTGACATGGTATCAGAGCCCAAGTAACACACCTGGCTCTCTTCGTACTTGCCACTTGGCCGCATCCACTTCATCTTCAAATCAAACATCTCCGCCTCAAAGAACCGTGGTTGCCAGAAGAACCGCGGTGGCAGCGCGTCTTCTGACTAAGGTGCAGTGGCAGCACCATTCCACTTCCTCTTGGTGATTGCGCGCACGTGGTTTTGCCCCTGCGCCCTCTCTTCCTCATCAGTAGCAGCTTTTGCTTCTCCGCTATCTCCATAGTGCACGCACCTGGTTTCGCCCCTGCACCCTCTCTTCCTCGTCGTTAGCAACTTTCGCTTCTCCGCCATCTCCGTCGTGCACGCATGTGATTTTGCCCTTGCACCCATTCCTCCTCATCAGTACCAGCTGCTTTGACTTTGTCTCGTGCCGCCATCTCGCGCCGCTATCTCAAATAACCTGCCACATCATCATTAACCTCACCATAGCCTCGACCCTCACTCTGTCTGGTCTCCCCAAACTCACTGTGAAGCCGGATGGGACAAGCAACTACAAACTGTGGAGCTACACGGTGTCTCTCTTCTGCGGGATGCAGGAGGTTGAGGGAGTCACCATTAGCCACCTGATCAGCAACACTGACACTGGGATAGAGCCACCTGATGTGGCCGCCTCCACCTCAACCGCCACCGCTGCAGCCGCCCCCGGAGGAGATCCCTCGGGTGGAACCGTGTCCAATCCAGCTCAGACTACCTCCTCATCCTCCGTTCCCGCCGTCACTACGTCCACTATCAGCCACGCCTCCTGGGAAGTTGCCAACAGCACCGTCCTCATGACCATCATGACCACCTCCTCTCCTGAATTGCACGAAGGCATCCGCACCCTTGGCTCTAAGACCCACAAAGTTTGGAAAGCACTTGAAGATCCTTTCACCAACAACACCTCCACTGCCTGCGGCATCAAAATCATGTCACTCTTCTCAGTGCCTTTCGCCACTCATACCAACATGGGTAGCTACATTGCCGCCGTCACCACCATCGCCCGCGACCTCAAAGAAATGAAAATTGACCTTCCGCCTGCTTTTGTCTGCACCGGCATCATCTCCGGCCTCCCTGGTTAGTATGACATCATCTGTCAAATCCTCCTACAGTTGCCTGTCGATCAGCTAACCATCATTGTCATCAGCCCCAAACTCATAGCAGAACAAGACTACGTTGCCAAGCAAGCCCACGAGACCTCCATTGCCACCAACTCCTTTGAGACAATGGCTGCCACCGCTGACTACCGCATGATCAACCGCTTCCCTGCATGCTCCTACACCGTCCGCCACGGACCTCTCAAAGGAACCAAGTGCGGTCGCCGCAACCACCTGCCGCATGTCTGCGATCATCGTGCTACTGATGAATGGCTGGACCAGAACCCCGGCAAGTCCTACGGCAAGCAACCCAACTGAGCAGAAGAACGCTGCCAGTGCTACTACAATCGGATGGGAAGCTCAAGCTGGCATTGAACCCCAGCCAACAACGTGGAAGCACGTCCTTCCCCTACCATCCCCACTTCTATGAACCCTGCTCCTAACAATGCTATTATGTTAGGAGTAGTGGAGCTTGTGTCTGAGATTGGATCTGAGGAGTATGGTCTTGAGATGTACACCGTGTCCTCCTCTCCTCCTCTCCCCTCTCATACCTCTCTCTGCAGCTTTGACTCTCTACACATCGCACTCATTCAACCTCCATCCTCATACTCTACTGTTTGCGATAGTCAGTTCCTATTCATCCATGACCAATTCTCACAGCACTGCACTGTACTCTCCCTTCGCACACTGACTGGTGCAGTTCCTGCCTTATGAGACTGGCTGCGACAGCAGACGAAGCACTTTGACAGACCGCCTCGCCTCATCCTTTGCAGTACTGTTTATGCACCTCCCCACACCTTTCTCACGGAATACTGCCTTTAGCACGGAACATTGCTCACCACAGCTCCTGCCTACAGCAAAAAGCTTGTCAACCGCCTATTGAAGGAAGCAAATTGCTTCATGCCGATGCATCACATGACCTCTCAGATCCGGACCGCCTGCCTTCGCAGAGTTGTCACTGCTCACAGTCTGCGCAAGCCGAAGTACGGCCTGAGTCCAAGGACAATATGGGTGTGTGATCGGAATCGCTCTGCTTCATACTGCAAACCTGAACCAACCTACAGCATACCCACTGCACCTGTCTCCGCCCTCCTGACAAGATGTGCATTTCCCTCTACCGACACTTCTTACCACACAGCATTCAGTGCTTGTGCTCAGACACTCCTGCACCACCCAGGTTTTCTCTCTTCCCTCTACAACCTAGTGCTGAAGCGTCCACTGCTTTCAAAACATCCCAAGCTCCCTCCGTGTTGTGCCTCTACAGAAGCAAGACTCCCAGGCCTACCTTTCAAGGCTTGCACCCCTCTCCCGATCGAAGGGGGTTGTTAGACATTATTCTGGAGATTGCTTCAAGGGGTGCAGCCACTGAGAAAATAAAGAGTGACCATGCAGATTCATGTTCGGAGTCACACGACTAGCATTTGAATGGTCTCACGGCCGATAAATGTGCGAGTCTTGCCAAGACCAAACCAACAGATTCATGCGACAACGGTCCACGTGAAACGCACCTGCGAAGATCGTGCCTGCACCCGTCACTCCTCTATGCGTACGGCTAGCAAAGCCGAATCGTGGTCTTGAGGCACTCCTCCCTTCTCTCACTTGCCAGAGTTGCCACCTCTTTGCCCGCTGTACGAAGCGCGCTACGTAAGGCCTTTCCTATTTGTATTCCTTGTATTCCAGTCTATAATCAATCGATTAGATTCTCCTTCAGGCTCGCCCTCTGGGCCGCCTCCAGTCCCTCTGCCTTCACTCTCCCCTCAACGCCCGTACTTTCGTACTGCGCCCACTCTTTCTTGTCGACGTCACTTATATGTCACCAACACCCGCACCTTCAAGGAAGCTTCCATCCTTCCACGAAAGTGCTACGTCCACTCTTCTTAGCACGTTCTGAGTGCTCGCACCTTCCCTGCTGCGCCCACGCTTTGTTCCCATCGCTCTCTATCCGCTTTTGCTTCCATTTGGCCTCTCGTCGCCGGTATCGCTTTGCCTCTGCTTGTGCTTCTGTCCTCCATTGAAACGCTCGTCCTTGTGACCGCGTCCACCCAGTGGCAGCACCAGCAATCTTCTGACAATTTCCACATCTTATGGCTACGTGTGAATGGGACAAGCACCTTCTGGTCTTTAAAATTGACTAGGTCAAAACCATTGAGCAAAGGTTCCACGAACGTAATGGAGCTCATATATCTTGGGATGTTTGTTTCAACTTAATTGTCACACATTCTTGCACAATGGTTGGTTTTTCCATCACTAAGCACGTTTGATCTTGCATCTCGTCTCAAGGGACAAGGTTTAGTACCTAATGACGGGCAGCAGTGAGGTTCAACGAGAGGGGAGAAAGCAACTGAGAATTTGAACTCCTAGAAAGTTCACATTGTTTTACACCATTGTCTACAAGCATGAATGCACACTCATGATCCACTTTGAACCATGAGTGGTCCCCACTACCATTTCTCAGTAGTGAAAAATCCTGCACCGTGGCCTTTTGTATTTCCATGGCCGTGCCCCTAGTTATGGCCACGAACTTGTCTATGAACCTGTGCATTACCACCTCCCATACCATCAGGTGGTGTACAAGTGCAGCTAGTGCCACAGCCTCTTGTCTGCCAACGACGACCTAGGGGCAATCCACATTGAAGCGCGTGGGCTGGAGGCAGTTGTGGCAGAGGCTTTTGCAGAAAGATGTGTTGTGACGCTCACTAGAAACTTGCATCTTGTTGTTTTTGCGACCGTGTTTGTATTGGACACATTCTGTCTGTCAGTCTTCTTGACTAGTAGACAGAAGTTTCTTACCCTTAACCCCATCCCGTTGCCCGACCGTCCCTCAAGACAGAAGCGAGAGTATGGTGGAGCAAGCCGGAGAACGGTAGAGCAAACCAGATAATGGCGGAGCAAGCCAGAGAACAGTGGACCAGACCACAGAACGGAGGAGCAAGCCAGAGAACGGTGGAGCAAGCCAGAGATAGGTGAAGCAAGTCAGAAAATGGTGGAGCACGCCAGAGAAAGGTGGAGCAAGCCAGTGAAAGGTGGGGCAAAGCAGAGAACAGAAGAGCAAGCTAGAGAACAGTGGAGCAAGCAAGGGAACGGTGGAGAAAGCCAGGGAAAGGAGTAAGCCAGAGAAAGACGGAGCAAGCCAGAGAATGGTGGAACAAGACAGAGAACAGTGGAGCAAGTCAGAGAACGGCAAAGCAAGACAGAGAACGGTGGAGCAAGCCAGAGAATAGTGGAGCAAGCCAGAGGACGGTGAAGCAAGCCAGAGAACAGTGAAGCAAGCCAGAGAGAAGTGGAGCTAGCAAGAGAATGGTGGAATAAGCCAGAGTAAGGTGGAGCAAGCCATGGAGCAAGTCAGAGAACGTTGGAGCAAACCAGAGAACGTTGCAGCAAGCCAGAGAATGGTGCAGCAAACCAAAGAACAATGGAACAAACCAGATAATGGCTAACCAAGCCAGAGAACAGTGGAGCAAGCCAGAGAATGGAGGAGCAAGTCAGAGAATGGTGCACGAAGCTAGAGAAATGTGGAGCAAGCCAGAGAAAGATGGAGCAAGGAAGAGAATGGTGGAGCAAGCCAGAGAAGTGTGGAGCAAGCCAGAAAACAGTGGAGCACACCAGAGAAAGGTGGAGCAAGCCAACGAAAGGTGGAGCAAGCCAGAGAACGGTGGAGCAAGCCAGAGAAAGATGGAGCAAGGAAGAGAATGGTGGAGCAAGCCAGAGAAGTGTGGAGCAAGCCAGAAAACAGTGGAGCACACCAGAGAAAGGTGGAGCAAGCCAACGAAAGGTGGAGCAAGCCAGAGAAGAGTGGAGCAAGCCAGAGAATAGTGGAGTAAGCCAGAGAATGGTGGAGCGAGCCAGAGAACGGTGGAGCAAACCAGAGAACAGACAAGCAAGCCAGAGAAAGGTCAAGCAAGCCAGATAAAGTTGGAGCAAGCCAGAGAATGGTGGAGCAAGCGAGAGAACGGTGGAGCAAGCCCAAGAATTTTGGAGCAAGCCAGAGAAAGGTGAAGCAAGCCAGAGAAAGGTGGAGCAAGCTAGAGAACGGTGGAGAAAGCCAAAGAATGTTTAAGGAAGCAAGAGAACAGTGGAGGAAGTCAGAGAACAGTGGAGCAAGTCAGAGAATGGTGGAGCAAGCCACAGGTCAGTGGAGCAAGCCAGAGAATGGTGGAGCAAGCCAAAGAACGGTGGAGCAAGGTAGGGAAAGGTGGAGCAAGCCAGAGGATGGTGAAGAAACCCATAGAACGGTAAATCAAGCCAGAAAAAGGTGGAGCAAGCCAGAGAAAGGTGGAGCAAGCCAGAGAATGATGGAGCAAGCCAGAGAATGGTGCAGCAAGTCTGAGAATGGTAGTGCAAGCCAGAGAATGGTGGAGCAAGCCAGCGAATGGTGTAGCAAGCCAAAAAACGGTGGAGCCAGCAAAAAAACGGTGGAGCAAGCCAGAGAACGGTGGAGCAAGCCAGAGAACAGTGGAGCAAGCCAGAGAACAGTGGTGCAAGCGCGAGAACGGTGGAGCAAGCTAGAGAAAGATGAAGCAAGCCAGAGAAATGTGGAGCAAGCCAGAGAACGGTGGAGCTAGCCAGAGAAAGGTGGAGCAAGCCAAAATACGGTGGAGCACGCCATAGAAAAACGGCGCAAGCCAGCGAAAGGTGAAGCAAAGCACACAACAGTGGAGCAAGGCAGATTACGCTGGAGCAAGAAAGAAAAGTGGAGCAAGCCAGAGAACAGTGGAGCAAGTGAGAGAATGGTAGATCAAGCCAGAGAAAGGAGCAAGCCACAGAAAAGTGGAGCAAGCCAGAAAATGGTGGACCAAGCCAGAGAATGGTGGACCAGGCCAGAGAACGGTGGAGTAAGCCCGAGAACGGTGGAGCAAGCCAGAGAACTGTGGAGCAAGTGAGAGGACAGTGGAGCAAGCCAGAGAATTGTGGAGCAAGCCAGGGAATAGTAGAGCAAGCCAGAGAATGGTGGAGCAAGCCAGAGAACAGTTGAGCAAGCCAGAGGACAGTGGAGCAAGCCAGAGAACGGTGGAGCAGACCAGAAAACAGTGGAGAAAGGCAGAGAATGGTGGAGCAAGTCAGAGAACGGTGGAGCAAGCCAAAGAATGGTGCAGCAAGCCAAAGAACGGTGGAGCAAGCAAGAGAACGGTGGAGCAAGCCAGACACCGGTTGAGCAAGTTAAAGAACGGTGGAGCAAGCCGGAGAAAGGTGGAGCAAGCGAGAAAAAGATGGAGCAAGTAATAGAACGGTGGAGCAAGCCAGAGAACGGTTGAGCAAGCCAGAGAAAGATGCAACAAACTAGAGATCAATGGAGCAAGCCAGAGAAAGGTGGAGCAAGCAAGAAAACGGTGGAGCACACCACATAAAGGTGGAGCAAGCCAAGGAAAGGTGGACCAAGCCAGAGAATAGAGGAGCAGGCCAGAGAAGGGTGGAGCAAGCCAGAGAATGGTCGAGCAAGTTAGAAACAGTGGAGCAAGCAAGAGAACAGGTGAGGAAGCCAAAGAGAATTTGAGCAAGCCAGAAAAAGTTGGCACAAGCGAGAGAAAAGTGGAGCAAGCCAGAGAACGGTGGGGCAAGCCCCAGAACATTGGAGCAAGCCAGAAAAAAGTGGAGCAAGCAAAAGAATGGTGGAGAAATTCAAAGAACGGTGGAGCAAGCCAAAGAACGGTGGACCAGGCCAGAGAATGGTGGAGCAAGCCGGAGAAGAGTGCAGCAAGCCACAGAACGGTGGAGCAAGCCAGAGAACATTGGAGCAAGCCAGAGAACGGTGGAGCAAGCCAGAGAACATTGGAGCAAGCCAGAGAGCGGTGGAGCAAGCCAGAGAGCAGTGGAGCAAGACAGAGAAAGGTGGAGCAAGCCTAAGAACGGTGGAGCAAGCCAGAGAACGGTGGAGCAAGCCAAGAAAAGGTAGAGAAAGCCAGAGAATGGTGGAGCAACCCAAGGAATGGTAGAGGAAGCTAGAGAAAGGTGGAGCATGTTAAAATAAGGTGGAGCAAGCCAGAGAATGGTGGAGCAAGCCAGAAAACATTGGAGCAAGCCCAAGAACGGTGGTGCAAGCCACAGAATGGTAGAGCAAGCCAGGGAATGGTGGAGCAAGCCAGAGAACGGAGAAGCAAGCAAGACAACAGTGGAGCAAGTCATAGAACAGTGAAGCAAGCCAGAGAACGGTGGAGTAAGCCAGAGAGTGGTGGAGCAAGCCAAGGAAAGGTGGAGCAAGCCAGAGAAAGGTGGAGCAAGCCAGAGAATGGTGGAGCAAGCCAAGGAAAGGTGGAGCAAGCCAGAGAAAGGTGGAGCAAGCCAGAGAATGGTGGAGCTAGCCAGAAGACGGTAGACAAGCCCGACAATGGTGGAGCAAGCCAGGTAAAGGTGGAGCAACCTAGAATACTGTGGAGCAAGTCAAAGAACGGTGGAGCAAGCCAGAGAAGGGTGGAGCAAGCCAGAGAACAGTGGAGCAAGCCCGCGAATGGTGGAGCAAGCCTGAGAACAATGGATAAAGCCATAGGACGATGCACCAAGCCAGAGAAAGGTTGAGTAAGCCGGAGAAAGATGGAGCAAGACAGAGAGCGGTGGAACAATCTAGAGAACTGTGGAGCAAGCTAGAGATAGAAGGAGCAAGCCAAAGAACAGCGGAGCAATCCAGGGAGAGGTGGAGCAGGCTAGAAAACTGTGGAGCACACCAGAGACAGGTGGAGTAAGCCAGCGAAAGGTGGAGGAAGCCAGAGAATGGTGGAGCAAGCCAGAGAATGGTGGAGCAAGCAAGTGAATGGTCGAGCAAGCAAGAGAACGGAAGAGCAAGCCAGAGAAAGGTGGAGCAAGCCACAGAAAGGTGGAGCAAGCCAGAAAACACTGCAGCAAGCCAAAGAACAGCGGAACAAGCCTGAGAACATTGGAGCAAGCCAAAAAAAGGTAGAGCAAGCAAGAGAACGGGGGAGCAAGCCACGGAAAAGTGGAGCAAGCCAGAGAACGGTGGAGCAGGCCAGAGTATGGTGGATCAAGCCAGAGAACAGTGGAGCAACCCAGAGAACGGTGGAGCAAGAGAGAAAAGCACGGAGAAGCAAGAAAAAAGGTGGAGCAAGCCAGAGAATGGTCGAGCAAGCCAGAGAATGTTGGAGTAAGCCACAGAAAGATGGAGCAAGCCAGAGAAGGGTGGAGCAAGTCAGAGAATGGTGGAGCAAGTCAGGGAATGGTAGAGCAAGTCAGAGAACAGTGGAGAAAGCCGGAGAACGCTGGAGCAAGCCAGAGAACGGTGGAGCAAGCCAGGGGAAGGTGGAGCACACCAAAGAACGGTCGAGCAACCCAAGGAATGGTAGAGGAAGCCACAGAAAGGGGGAGCAAACTAGGGAAACGTGGAGCAAGCCGGAGAATGGTGGAGCAAGCCAGAAAACGGTGGAGCAAGCACGTGAACGGTGGTGCAAAACAGAGAATGGTAGAGCAAGCCAGAGAATGGTGGAGGAAGCCAGAGAATAGTGGAGAAAGCCAGAAAACGGTGGAGCCAGAAAAAGAACCGTGGAGCAAGCCAGAGAATGGTGGTGCAAGCCAGAGAACAGTGGTGCACGCCAGAGAACAGTGGAGCAAGCGAAAGAAAGGTGGAGCAAGCCAGAAAACTGTTAAGCACGCCAGAGAAAGGTGGAGCAAGTGAACGAAAGGTAGAGCAAACAAGAGAACAGCAAAGCAAGTCGGAGAACAGTGAAAGAACAGTGGTGCAATCCAGAGAACAGTGAGGTAAGTCTAAGTATGGTGGAATAAGCCAGAGAAAGGTTGAGGAAGTCAGAGAAAAGTGGAGCAAGCCAGAGAATGGTCGAGCAAGGTAGAGAATGGTGGAGCAAGTCCGAAAATGGTGGAGCAAGCCAGAGAAAGATGGAGCAAGCCATTGAAGAGTGGAGCAAGTCAGAGAATGGTGGAGAAAGCCGGAGAAAGGTGGAACAAGCCAGAGAACATTGCAGCAAGTCAGAAAACGGTGGAGCAAGCCAGAGAACAATGGAGCAAGCCAGAAGACGGTGGAGCAAGCCAGAGAATGGTGGAGCAAGCCAGAGAACGGTGGAGCAAGCCAGATAATGGTCGAGCAAGCCAGAGAAGGGTGGAGCAAAGTCAGAGAATGGTGGAGCAGGCCAGAGAACGGTGCAGCAAGCCAGAGAATGGTGGAGCAAGCCATAGAACGGCGGAGCAAGCCAGAGAACGGTGGAGCAAGTCAGAGAATGGTGCAGCAAGCCATAGAGAGGTGGAGCAAGCCAGATAAAGATGGAGCAAGTTGTAAAACGGTGGAGCAGGCCAGAGAATGGTGGAGCAAGCCAGAGAAAGATGGAGCAAGCCAGAGAACTGTTGAGCAAGCAAGAGAAAGGTGGAGCAAGCCAGGAAATGGTGGAGCACACCACAGAAAGGTGGAGCAAGCCAGCGAAAGGTGGTGCAAGCCAGAGAACGGTGGAGCAAGTCAGAGAACGGTCGAGCAACTCAGGAAACGGTGGAGCAAGCAAGAGAAAAGGTGAGGAAAACAGAGAAAGGCGGAGCAAGCCAGAGAAAGGTAGCACAAGCCAGAAAACGGTTGAGCAAGCCAGAGAACTGACAAGCTAGCCCGAGAACGTTGGACCAAGCCAGAAAAAGGTGGAGAAAGGGAGAGAACAGTGGAGAAAGCCAAGGAAAGATCGAGCGAGCCAGAGAACAGTGGAGCAAGCCAGAGAATGGTAGAGCAAGCCAGAAAAAGGTGGAGCAAGCCAGAGAAAGGTGGAGCAAGCCAGAGAACGGAGGAGAAAGGGAAGAACGTTGGAGTAATCTAGAGAACAGTGGAGCAAGCCAGAGAACGGTGGAGCAAGTCAGAGAATGGTGGAGCAAGGCAAACAAGGGTGAAGCAAGCCAGAGAATGGTGGATAAAGCGAGAGAGCGGTAGAGCAAGCCAAGGAAAGGTGGAGAAAGCCAGAAAATGGTGGAGTAACCCAAGGAATGGCAGAGGAAGCCAGAGAAAAGTAGAGCAAGCCAAAGAAAGGTGGAGTAAGCCAGAGAATGGTGGAGCAAGCGAGAGAACATTGAAGTAAGTCCAAGAACAGTGGTGCAAGCCATAAAATTGTGGAGCAAGCCAGAGAGTAGTGGAGAAACATAGAGACCGGTGGAGCAAGCGAGAGAATGGTTGAGCAAGTCAGAGAACGGTAGAGCAAGCCAGAGAACGGTGGAGTAAGCCAGAGAGTGGTGGAGCAAGCCAGAGAAAGGTGGAGCAAGCCAGAGAAAGGTGGAGCAAGCCATAGAATGGTGGAGCAAGCCAGAGAACGGTAGACAAGCCCGACAATGGTGGAGCAAGCCAGATAAAGGTGGAGCAAGCCAAAAAACTGTGGAGCAAGTAAGAGAACTGTGGAGCAAGCCAGAGAACGGTGGAGCAAGCAAGGGATCAGTGGAGCAAGCCAGAGAACAATGGAGCAAGCCACAGAAAAATGGAGCAAGCCAAAGGACAATTGAGCAAACCAGAGAAAGGTGGAGGGCGCCAGAGAAAGATTTAGCAAGCCAGAGAACGGTGGAGCAAGCCAGAGAATGGTGGATCAAGCCAGAGAAACATAGAGCAAGCCAGACAACAGTGGAGCAAGCCAGAGAAAACTGGAGTAAGCCAGAAAATGGTAGAGAACACCAGAAAAAGGTGGAGCAAGGCAGCAAAAGATGGAGCAAGCCAGAGAACAATGGAGCAAGCCAGAGAATGGTAAAGAAAGCCAGAGGATGGTTGAGCAAGCCAAAGAATGGTAGACCAAGCCAAAGAACAGGTGAGTAAGCCAGAGAAAGTTGGAACAAGCCAGAGAAAGGTGGAGCAAGCCAAAGAACGTTGGAGCAAGCCCGAGAACATTGAAGCAAGCCAGAAAAGGTAGAGCAAGCAAGAGAACGGTAGAGCAAGCCAGGGGAAGGTGGAGCAAGCCGAAGAACGATGGAGCAGGCCAAAGAATGGTGGAGCAAGCCAGAGAGCGGTCAAGCAAGCCAGAAAAGGGTGAAGCAAGCCTGAAAAAAGGTGGAGCAAGGCAAAGAACGATGGAGCAAGCCAGAGAACGTCGGAGCAAGCCAGAGAACAGTGGAGAAAGCCAGAGAATGGTGGAGCAAGTCAGAGGACCGTGGATCAAGTCAGGGAATGGTGGAGCAAGCCAGAGAACAGTGGAGCAAGCCAGAGAATGGTGAAGCAAGCCAGAGAATGGTGGAGCAAGCCAGAGAACAGTGGAGCAAGCCATGGAAAGGTCGAGCAGCCCACGGAACGGTGGAGCAACCCAGGGAAAATTAGAGGAAGCCATAGAAAGGGGGAGCAAGCCAGAGAAAGATGGAGCAAGCCACAGAACGGTGGAGCAAGCGAGAGAAAATTGGAGCAAGCCAGAAAAATCTGGAGCACACTAGAGAAAGGTGGAGCAAGTGAACGAAAGGTGGAGAAGAGCATAGAACAGTAAAGCAAGCGAGAGAACGGTGAAGCAAGACAAAGAACGGTGGAGCAATCTGGAGAACAGTGGAGCAAGTCAGAGAATGGTGGAGAAAGCCAGAGAAAGGTGGAGCAAGCCAAAGAAGGTGGAGCAAGCCAGAGAATGGTGGAGCAAGCCAGAGAATGGTGGACCAAGCCCGAGAATGGTGGAGCAAGTGAGAGAAAGGTGATGCAAGCCACACAACAGTGGAGCAAGCCAGAGATCGGTGGAGCAAGCCAGAGAAAGGTGGAGCATGCCACAAAATGGTGGAGCAAGCCAGAGAACGGTGGAGCAAGTCAGGGATTGGTAGAGCATGCCAAGGAACGGCGGAGCTAGTCAGATAATGGCAGAGCAAGCCAAAGAATGGTGGAGCAAGCCAGAGAATAGGCGAGCAAGCTAGAGAAAGGTAAAGCAAGCCAGAGAAAGGTGGTGAAAGCCAGAGAATGGTGGAGCAAGCCAGAGAACGGTCGAGCAATCCTGAGAACATTAAAGCAAGCCACTGAAAGGTGCCGCAAGCCAGAGAACGCTGGAGCAAGCCAGGGAAAGGTCGAGCAGGCCAGAGAATGGTGATGCCAGCCAGAGAATGGTGGTGCAAGCCAGAGAATGGTGGAGCAAGCCAGAGAAAGGTGGAGCAAGTCAGAGAATGGTGGAATGAGCAAAAGAACGGTGGAGCAAGCCATAGAACAGTGGAGGAAGCTAGAGAAAGATGGAGCATGCCAGAGAATGGTGGAGAAAGCCAGAGAATGATGGAGCAAGCCATGGAAAGGTGGAGCAAGCTACAAAACGGTGGAGCAACCCAGAGAGCGGTAGAGCAAGGCAGAGGAAGGTGAAGCAAGCCAGAGAAAGGTGGAGCAATCCAGAGAACAGTTGAGCAAGTCCGTGAATGGTGAAGCAAGCTAGAGAACGGTGGAGAAATCTTGAGAATAATGGAGTAAGCCAGAGAACAATGGAGCAAGCCAGAGAACGGTGGAGCAAGCCATAGAAGGGTGGAGCAAGCCCAAGTACATAGGAGAAAGCCATAGAACGGTGGAGCAACCTAGAAAATGGTGGAGCAAGCGAGAGAACAGTGGAGCAAGCCAAACGAAGGTAGATCAAGCGAAAGAACAATTGAGCAAGCAAAAGAACCATGGAGCAAGCCAGAGAACGTTGGTTCAAGCCACCGAGCGGTAGAGCAAGCCACTTACAGATGGAGCAAGCCAGAGAAAGGTGGAGCAAGCCAATGAGCGGTGGAGCAAGCCAGACAAATATGGAGCAAGCCAGAAAATGATGGAGCACGCGTGAGAAAGGTGGAGCAAGCCAGCAAAAGGAGGAGCAAAGCAGAGAACAGTGGAACAAGTCAGCGAACGGTGGAGCAAGTGAGAGAACAGTGGAGCAAGCCAAAGAATAGTGGAGCAAGCCAGAGAATGGTGGAGCAATCCAGAGACAGGCGCAGCAAGCTAGAGAAAGGTGGAACAAGCCAGAGCCCAATGGAGCAATCGAGAAAAGGGTGGAGCAAGCCAAGGAAAGGTGGAGCAAGCCAGAGAATGGTGGAGCAAGCCAAGGCATGGTGGAGCAAGCCACCAGAATACGGTGGAGCAAGCCAGAGAACGTTGAAGTATGCAAGAGAACGGTGGTGCAAGCCGGAGAACAGTGGAGCAAGTCAAAGAATGGTGGAACAAGCTAGAGAATGGTGGAGCAAACCAGAGAACGGTGGAGCAGGCTAGGGAAAGGTGCAGCAAGCCAGAGAACAGTGGAGTAACCCAGATAACGGCAGAGCAAGCCACAGAAAGGTGGAGCAAGCCAGAGAAAGATGGAGTAAGCTAGAGAACGGTGGAGATGGCGCGAGAATGGTGGAGCTAGCCCGAGAATGGTGGAGCAAGCCAGAGAACAGTAGAGCAAGCGAGAGAACGGTGGAGCAAGCGCGAAAATTCTGGAGCAAGCCAGAGAATGGTGGGACAAGCCAGAGAACAGTGGATGAAGCCAGAGGACGGTGAAGCGAGCCAGATAACAGTGGACCAAGCCTGAGAACAATGGATCAAGTCAGAGAATGGTGGAGCACTCCAGAGAACAGCGGAGCAAGTTAGAGAACAGTGGAGCATGCCAAGGAAAGGTGTAGCAAGCAAGAGAATGGTCGAGCGAGCGATAGAACGGTGGAGATGGCCAGAGAAAGGTGGAGCAAGCCAGGGAACGGTGGAGCAAGCCAGAGAACAATGGAGCAAGCCCTAGAATGGTGGTGCAAGCAAGACAACAGTGGAGCAAGCCAGAGAGCAGTGGAGCAAGCCAAACAACGCTTGAGCAAGCAAAAGAACGGTGAAACTAGCCAGAGAATGGTGGAACAAGCCAGAGAACTGTGGAGCGAAAAGAGAACAGTGGAGCAAGCGAGAGAACGGTGGAGCAAGCCAAAAAACGGTGGAGCAAGTCAGAGAACGGTTGAGCAAGTCAAAGAACAGTGTAGCAAGCTAGAGAGCGGTGAAGCAAGACAGGGAATGGTGGAGCAAGCCAAAGAACGGTGGAGCAAGTCAGAGAACGGTTGAGCAAGTCAAAGAACAGTGTAGCAAGCTAGAGAGCGGTGAAGCAAGACAGGGAATGGTGGAGCAAGCCAAAGAACGGTGGAGAAATTCAGAGAACAGTATAGCAAGCCAGAGAAATCTGGATGAAACCAGAGAAAGATTGAGCAAGTCAGAGAACATGGAGCAAGGCGGGAAAACGTGGAGCAAGCCTGAAAACAGTGGAGCATGCCAGAGAAAGAAGGAGCAAGCGAGTGAGAGGTTGAGCAAGCCAGAGAACAGCGGAGCCAGCTAGAGAACAGTGGAGCAAGCTAGAGAACGGTGAAGCAAGACAGAGAACGGTGGAGCAAGCCAAAGAACGGGCGAGCAAGAAAGAGAAAGGTGGAGCAAGCCAGAGAAAGGTGGAGCAAGCCACAAGATGGTGGAGCAAGCCAGAGAATAGTTGCGCAAGCCCAAAACGGTGGAGCAAGCCACAGAAAGGTTGAGCAAGCCTAAGAATGGTGGAGCAAGCCAGGGAAAGGTAGAGAAAGCCAGAGAATGGTGGAGCAAGCTACAGAACGGTGGAGCAAGCTGGAGAAAGGTGGAGCTAGCGAGAGAAACGTGGAGCAAGCCAGATAATGGTGGAGAAACCCAGAGAACGGTGGAGCAAGCCAGAGAAAGGTGGAGCAAACCAGAGAAAGATAGAGATAGCTAGAGAAAGGTGTAGAAGGTTCAAGGAAAGCTGAAGTAAGGCAGAGAATGGTAGAGCAAGCCAGAGAACGGTGGAGCAAGCCAGAGAACGGTGGAGCAAGCAATAGAACGGTGGAGCAAGCCAGAAAAAGGTGGAGCAAGTCCGAGAAAGGTGGAGCAAGCCAGAGAATGGTAGAGCAAGCCAGAGAATGTTGGAGCAAATTAGAGAACAGTAGTGCAAGCCAGAGAACGGTGGAGCAAGTCAGAGAATGGTGGAGCAAGCCAGAGAACGGTGGAGCAAGCCAGAGAACGGTGGAGCAAGCCAGAGAACGGTGGAGCAAGCCAGAGAACGGTGGAGCAAGCCAGAGAACGGTGGAGCAAGCCAGAGAACGGTGGAGCAAGCCAGAGAACGGTGGAGCAAGCCAGAGAACGGTGGAGCAAGCCAGAGAACGGTGGAGCAAGCCAGAGAACGGTGGAGCAAGCCAGAGAACGGTGGAGCAAGCCAGAGAACGGTGGAGCAAGCCAGAGAACGGTGGAGCAAGCCAGAGAACGGTGGAGCAAGCCAGAGAACGGTGGAGCAAGCCAGAGAACGGTGGAGCAAGCCAGAGAACGGTGGAGCAAGCCAGAGAACGGTGGAGCAAGCCAGAGAACGGTGGAGCAAGCCAGAGAACGGTGGAGCAAGCCAGAGAACGGTGGAGCAAGCCAGAGAACGGTGGAGCAAGCCAGAGAACGGTGGAGCAAGCCAGAGAACGGTGGAGCAAGCCAGAGAACGGTGGAGCAAGCCAGAGAACGGTGGAGCAAGCCAGAGAACGGTGGAGCAAGCCAGAGAACGGTGGAGCAAGCCAGAGAACGGTGGAGCAAGCCAGAGAACGGTGGAGCAAGCCAGAGAACGGTGGAGCAAGCCAGAGAACGGTGGAGCAAGCCAGAGAACGGTGGAGCAAGCCAGAGAACGGTGGAGCAAGCCAGAGAACGGTGGAGCAAGCCAGAGAACGGTGGAGCAAGCCAGAGAACGGTGGAGCAAGCCAGAGAACGGTGGAGCAAGCCAGAGAACGGTGGAGCAAGCCAGAGAACGGTGGAGCAAGCCAGAGAACGGTGGAGCAAGCCAGAGAACGGTGGAGCAAGCCAGAGAACGGTGGAGCAAGCCAGAGAACGGTGGAGCAAGCCAGAGAACGGTGGAGCAAGCCAGAGAACGGTGGAGCAAGCCAGAGAACGGTGGAGCAAGAGAGAGAACGTTGGAGCAAGCCAGAGAAGAGTAGAGCAAGCCAGAGAAAGATGGAGCAAACCAGAGAATGTGGGGCAAGCCAGAGAAAGGTGGACCAAGCCAGAAAATGGTGGAGCACGCCTGAGAGAGTTAGGGCAATCCAGCGAAAGGCGGAGCAAGCTAGAGAACAGCGGAGAAGGCCACAGAACGGTGGAGCAAGATAGAGAACGGCGGACCGGTCCAGAGAATTGTGGAGCGAGTCAGATAACAGTGGAGCAAGCCAGAGAATGGTGGAGCAAGCAAAAGAACGGTGGAGCAAGCCAGAGAAAGGTGGAGCAAGCCTAAGAAAAGTGGAGGAAGCCAGAGAACGGTGGAGAAACCCAGAGAACGGTGTAGCAAGCCACAGAACGTTGGAGCAAGCCAAAGAACGGTGATGCAAGTCAGGGAATACTGAAGCAAGCCAAAGAACGGTGGAGCAAGCCACAGAAGGGTGGAGCAAGCGAGAGAACATGCCAGCAAGCCAGAAAATGTTGGAGTAAGCAAGAGAAAGGTGGAGCAAACAAGAGAATGATGGAGCAAGCCAGGAAACGCTTGAGCAAGCCACATAAAGGTGGAGAAATCCATAGAACGGTGTAGCAAGCCAAGGAAACGTGGAGTGAGCCAGATAACGGTGGAGCAAGCCAGATAACGGTAGAGCAAGCCAGAGAAAAGTGGAGCAAGCCAGAAAAAGATGGAACAAGTCAAAAAAAGTGGAGCAAGCCAGAGAACGGTGGAGCAAGCCAGAGAACGTTGAAGCAAGCCACAGAACGGTGGAGCAAGCCAGAGAACGGTGGAGCAAGCCAGAGAACGTTGAAGCAAGCCACAGAACGGTGGTGCAAGCCAAAGAACGTTGGAATAAGTCAGAGAACGGTAGAGAAAGCGAGAGAATGGTGGAGCAAGCTTGAGGACGGTGGAGCAAGCTAGGGAAAGGTAAAGCAAGACAGATAATGGTGGAGCAACCCATAGAACGGTAGAGCAAGTTACAGAAAGGTAGAGCAAGCCTGAGAAAGGAGGAGTAAGCCAGAGAACGGTGGAGCTAGCCAGAAAACGATAAAGCAAGCTCGAGAATGGTGGAGCAAGCCAGAGAACGGTGGAGCAAGCCAGATGACAGTGGACTAAGCCAGATAATGGTTGAGCATGCCAGAGAATGGTTGGACAAGCCAGAGAATGATGGAACAAGCCAGAGAACAGTGGAGCAAGCCACAGAAAAGCGGAGCAAGCCAGAAAGCAATGGAGCAAGTCAGAGAACAGTAAAGCAAGCTAGAAAATGGTGGAGCAAGCCAAAGAATGGTGGAGCAAGTTAGAGAATGGTGGAGCAAGACAGAGAACGGTGGATCAGGTCAGAGAATGGCGGAGCAAGCCAAAGAATGGTGGAGAAAGTTAGTGAACGGTGGAGCAAGCCAGGGAAAGGTGGAGTAAGCCAGAGAACGGTGCAGCAAGCCAAAGAACGGTTGAGCAAGCCAGAGAAAGGTGGGGCAAGCAAGAGAAAGGTGGAGCAAGCCAGAAAAAGGTGGAACAAGCCAGAGAACGGTGGAGCAATTCCAAGAATGGTGGAGCAAGCCAGAGAACGGTCGAGCAAGCCAGAGAGCGGTGGAGCAAGCCTAAGAACGGTGGAGCAAGCCAGAGAACGGTGGAGCAAGCCGGAGGATGGGGGAGCAAGCCAGACAATGGTGGAACAAGCCAGAGAACAGTGGAGCAAGTGAGAGAACGGTGGATCAAGCAAGAAAGTGGAGCAATTCAGAGAACGGTGGAGCAAGCCAAAGAACGGTTAAGCAAGACAGAGACCGATGGAGCAAGCCAGAATACAGTGGAGTAAATCAGAGAACAGTGAAGCAAGCCAGAGAAAGGTGGAGCAAGCCAGAGAAAAATGGAGCCAACCAGAGAACATGGAGCAAGCCAAAGAAAGGTGGAGCAAGCCAGAAAATGGTAGAGCATGCCAGAGAAAGGTGGAGCAAGCAGCGAAAGTTGGAGCAAGCCAAAGAACAGTGGAGCAAGCCAAAGAACAGTGGAGCAAGCCAAAGAATGGGGGAGCAAGCCGGAGAATGGTGGAACAAGTAAGAGAACAGTAGAGCAATCCAGAGAACCGCGAAGCAAGCCAGAGAAAGATGGAGCAAGTCAAAGAACATTGGATCAAGCCATTGAACAGTGGAGAAAGCAAGAGAACGGTGTAGAAAGCCAGAGAACAGTGGAGCAAGTGATAGAAAGTTGGAGCAAGTCAGATAACAGTGGAGCAAGTCAGAGAACGGTGGAGCAAGCCAAAGAAAGGTGGAGCAAGCCAGAGAACAGTGGAGCAAGTCAGAGAACGGTGGAGCAAGCCAAAGAAAGGTGGAGCAAGCCAGAGAACAGTGGAGCAAGTCAGATAACAGTGGAGCAAGCAAGAGAACAATGGAGCAAGCCGGAGAACGGTTTAGCACGCCAGAGAACGGTGGAGCAAGCCAAAGAAAGGTGGAGCAAGCCAGAGAACGGTAGAACAACCCAGAGAACAGTGGAGCAAACCAGAGAACGGTGTAGCAAGCTAGAGAACGGTGGAGCACGCTAGAGAAAGGTGGAGCTAGCCAGAGAAAACTGGAGCAGGCTAAGGAATGGTGGAGCAGGACAGAGAACGTTGGCGCAAGCCAAAAACGGTGGAGCAATTCACAGAACGGTGGAGCAAGCCACGGAAAGGTGGGACAAGCCTGAGAACAGTGGAGCAAGCCAGAGAACGGTGAAGCAAGCCAGAGAAAGGTGGAGCAAGCTAGAGAACGATGGAGCAAGCCAGAGAATGGTGGAGCAAGTTTGAGAACGGTGGAGCAAGCTAGAGAAAGGTGGAGCAAGCCAGAGAACGGTGGAGCAAGCCAAAGAACGGTGGAGCAACCCAGAGAACGGTGGAGGAAGCGAGAGAATGGTGAAGCAAGACAAAGAACGGTGGAGCAAGCCAAAGAACAGTGGAGCAAGTCAGAGAACGGTGGAGCAAGCCAGAGAAAGGTGGAGCAAGCCAGAGTAAAATGGAGCAAGCCAGAGAACCTGGATCAAGCCAGAGAAAGGTAGAGCAAGCCAGAAAAAGGTTGAGCACGCCAGAGAAAGGTGGAGCAAGCCAGCAAAAGTTGGAACATGCCAGAAAACAATGAAGCATGCCTGTTGACGGTGGAGCAAGCTAGAGAACGGTGGAGAATGCAGGATAACGGTGGAACAAGCCAAAGGACGGGCGATCAAGCCAGCGAAAGGTGGAGCAAGCCTGAGAAAGGCGGAGCAAACCAGAGAATGGTGGAGCAAGCTAGAGAATGGTCGAGCAAGTCTTAAAACGGTGAAGCAAGCCAGCGAAAGGTGGAGCAAGCCTGAGAAAGGCGGAGCAAACCAGAGAATGGTGGAGCAAGCTAGAGAATGGTCGAGCAAGTCTTAAAACGGTGAAGCAAGCCAGCGAAAGGTGGAGCCCATGTTGACTTTGACTTCCGACTTTGGGGTAAAAGTCTAAGTCTGAGAGTCGGTCAAGGTCGACTTAAGGTCGACTTAGATATTTGTCTTGGGATAAAGGTCATGAGTTGCTGGTTGCAATGCAATTTGAATCGCTGAATTCCGTTTTGAGTTGACGAAGTTATGACCGTTCAAACTTGGAATGTGCATAAACACCTCATGCAGTTACATTTTGTTTAGAAATGGCTTCCTTTGACATCATATTCATGTTACATATGCAATCCATCAAGTGTAAACAGGCACGTATATATCATGTTTAACAATATTGTAGATGAGACACTGTACTTGGCACACCATAATGAGCCCCTTAACCAGTTGGAGGAAAGCCGACTTCCTACTTGGCTCATCAGGAGCGGACTTCAGACTTTCGACTTCCGACTTGGCCATCGACTTCAACTTCCCAAAGTCAACATAGGGTGGAGCAAGCCAGAGAATGGTAAAGCAAGCTTCGCAAAGGTGGAGCAAGCCAGAGAATGGTGGACCAAACCAAAGAACAGTGAAGCAAGCCAGAGAAAGGTGGAGCAAGCCTCAGAAAGGTGGAGGAAGCGAGTGAATGGTGGAGCAACCAAGAGAACGGTGGAGCAAGCCAGAGAACGGTGGAGCAAGCCAAAGAACGGTAACCCAAGTCAAGGAATTATGCAGCAAGCCAGAGAACGGTGGAGCAAGCCATAGAATGGTGGAGCAAGCCAGAGAACGGTGGAGCAAGCCAAAGAACAGTGGAGCAAGCGAAAGAACGGTGGAGCAAGACAGAGAATGGTGGAGCATCCCAGGGAATGGTGGAGCAAGCCATAGAACGATGGAGCAAGCTCGAGAATGGTGGAGCAAGCCAGAGAATTGTGGAGCAAGTCAGGGAGGCTGAAGCAAGACAGAGACAGTGGAGCAAGTCACTGAACGGTGGAGCGAGCCAGAGAACGGTGAAGCAAGACAGAAATCGATAGAGCAAGCTGGAGAATGGTGGAGCAAGTGAGAGAACGGTGGAGCAAGCCAGAGAAGGGTGGAGCAAGCCTGAGAAAGATGGAGCAAGCCAGAGAACGTGGAGCAAGCCAGAGAAAGGTGGAGCAAGCAAGATACTGGTGAACAATCCAGCCAAAGGTGCAGCAAGCCAAAGAACAGTGGAGCAATCCAGCGAAAGGTGGAGCAAGCATGAGAAAGGTGGAGAAAGCAAGAGAACGGTGGAGCAAGCCAGAGAATGGTTGAAAAAGCCCGAGAACGGCAAAGCAAGCCATCTAAAGGTGAAGCAAGGCAGAGAACATTGGAGCAAGCCAGGAAAAGGTGGAGCAAGCCAGAGAATGGTGGAGCAAGCGAAAGAACAGTGGAGTAAGACAGAGAAAGGTGGAGCAAGCCAGAGAACGGTGGAGCAACCCAGAGAACGGTGTAGCAAGCAAGAGAACATTGGAGCAAGCCAGAGAACGGTGATGCAATTCAGGGAATAGTAGAGCAAGCCAAAGACCGGTAGAGCAAGCCAAAGAACGGTGGAGCAAGCCAGAGAACATGCCAGCAAGCCAAAGAAAGTTGAAATAAGCACGAGAAAGGTGGAGCAAGCCTGAGAACGGTGGAGCAAGCAAGAGAACAGTGGATCGAGCCAGTGAAAGGTGGAGGAAGCAAGAGAACAGTGAAGCAAGCAAAGGAAATGTAGAGCAAGCCAGAGAATGGTGGAGCAAGCCAGACAATGGTGGAGCAAGCCAGAGAACGGTGAAGCAAGCCAGAAAAAGCCGGAGCAAGGCAGAGATAGGTGGAGCAAGCGAGAGAACGGTGGAGCAAGCCAGAGAACGTTGGAGCAAGCCAGAGAATGCTGGTGCAAGTAAAATAATGATGGAGCAAGTCAGAGAATGGTGGAGCATACCACAGAAAGGTGGAGCAAACCAGGGAATGGTGGAGCAATCTAGGGAAAGGTGCAGCAAGCCAAAGAACGATAGAGCAAGCCAGAGAAAGGTGGAGCAAGCCAGAGAAAGGTGATGTAAGCCAGAGAACAGAAGAGCAAGCCAAATAACGGTGGAGCAAGCCCGAGAATGATGAAGCAAGCCAGAGGATGGAGGAGCAAGCCAGAGAAGAGTGGAGCAAACCAGTAAACACCGGAGCAAGTCAGAGAATCGTAGAGCAAGCCAGAGAACAGTGGAGCAAGCCAGAGAATGGTGGATCAAGTCAGAGAATGGCGGAGTAAGCCAGCAAATGGTGCAGCAAGTTAGAGAACGGTGGAGCAAACCAGGGAAAGGTGGAGCAAGCCAGAGAGCAGCGGAGCAAGCCTAAGAACAGTGGAGCAAGCTAACCAACGGTGGAGCAAGCCACATAATGGTGGAGCAAGCCAGAGAACGGTTGAGCAAGCCAGGGAACGGTCGAGGTGGCAAGATAACGGTGGAGGAAGCCAGAGAACGTTTGAGCAAGTCAGAGAATTGTGGAGGAAGTCAGAGAACGGTGTAGCAAGCTTGAGAACAGTAAAGAAAGACACAGAGCGGTGGAGCAATCAAGAGAACGGCGGAGCAAGTTAGAGAACAGTGGAGCAAGCCAGAGAAAGGTGGAGCAAGCTAGAGAAAGATGGAGCAAGCCAAAGAACATGGAGCAAGCCAGAGAAAGGTGGAGCAAGCCAGAAAATGGTGGAGCAGGCCAGAGAAAGAGGGACCAAGCCAGCGAAAGGTGGAGCCAGTGAGAGAACAGTGGAACAAGCAAGAGAATGGTGGAGCTAGCCAAAGAACGGTTGAGCAAGCCAATGAATGGTGGAGCAAGCCAGAGAACGGGCGAGCAAGCCAGAGAATGATAGAGCAAGCCAGAGACCGGAGGAGCAAGCTGGAGAAAGGTGAAGAAAGCCAGGGAAAGGTGGATATAGCCAAAGAACGGTGGAGCAAGCCAGACAACGGTGGAGCACGCTAGAGAACGGTAGAGAAAGCCAGAGAACAGTGATGCAAGTCAGAGAATGGTGGAGCTAGCCAGAAAACGGTGGAGCAAGCCAGAGAATGGTGGAGCAAGCCAGGGGGAAGTTGAAGCAAGCACGAAAATGGTGGAACAAGCAAGAGAAAGGTGGAGCAAGCCACAGAACGATGGAGCAAGCCAGAGAATGGTACGACAAGTTTGAGAATGGTAGAGCAAGCCAGAGAACGGTGGAGCAAGCCAGAGAACGGTGGAGCAAGCCAAAGAACGGTGGAGCAAGCCAAAGAACGGTGGAGCAAGCCAGAGAACAGTGGAGCAAGCCAGCATATGGTGCATTAAGCCAGAGAACGGTAGAGCAATCCAGAGGACAATGGAGCAAGCCAGAGAATGGTGGAGCAAGCCAGAGAATGGTGGAGCAAGTCAGAAACAATGGAGCAAGTCAAGCAAGCCAGAGAACGGTGAAGCCAGACGGAGATTATTTGAGCAAGCCAGAGAACAGTGGAGCAAGTCAGAGAATGGTGGAGCAAGCCAGAGAAGGGTGAAGCAAGCCAGAGAAAGATGGAGCAAGCCCGAGAACTTGGAGCAAGCCAGAGAAAGGTGGAGCAAGCAAAAAAATGGTGGAACACGCCAGAGAAAGGTGGAGCAATCCAGCAAAAGGTCGAGAATCCAGAGAACACTGGAGCAAGCCATAGAACGATGGTACAAGCTCGAGAACAGTGGACCAAGCCAGAGAACGGTGGAGCAAGCCAGGGAACGGGGGAACAAGTTAGAGACAGGTGGAGCAAGCATGAGAAAGGTGGAGCAAGCAAGAGAACGGTGGAACAAGCCAGACAAAGGTTGAGCAAGCCCGAGAACAGTAAAGCAAGGCAAAGAAAGGTGGAGCAAGCCAGAGAACAGTGGAGCAAGCCAGGGAATGGTGGAGCAAGCCAGAGAACAGTAGAGAAAGCCACAAACATGCCAGCAAGCAAGAGAAAGTTGGAGTATGCCAGAGAAAGGTGGTGCAAGCAAGAGAACATGGGATCAAGCCACAGAACGGTGGATTAAGCCAAAGAAATGTGAAGAAAGCCAGAGAGCGGTGTAGCAAGCCAAGGAAAGGTGGAGCAAGCTAGAGAACGGTGGAGCAAGCCACAAAACAATGGAGCAAGCGAGAGAATGGTGGAGCAAGCAAGAGAACGGTGGAGCAAGCCAGAAAAAGGTGGTGCAAGCCAGAGGAAGAAGGAGCAAGCCAGGGAATGGTGGAGCAAGCCAGAGAACGTTGGAGCAAGCCGGAGAACGGTGGTGCAAGTCAGAGAATGGTGGAGCAAGTCAGAGAATTGTGGAGGAAGCCAGAGAATGGTGGAGAAGGTCAGAGAATGGTGGAGCAAGCTACGGAAAGGTGGAGCAAGCCAGAGAACAGTGGAGAAATCAACATAACGGTAGAGCGAGCCAAAGAAAGGTAGAGCAAGCCAAAGAAAGGTAGAGAAATCCTGAGAACGGTGGGACAAGCAAGAGAATGGTAGAGCAAGCCTAAAAATGGTGAAGCAAGCCAGAGAACGGTGGAGCAAGCCAAAAAACGGTAGAGCAAGCCAGAGAATGGTGGGAAAAACCAGAGAAAGGCTGTGCTAGCCAGAGAATGGTGGAGCAAGCCAGAGAATGGTGGAGCAATCCAGATAACACTAGAGCAAGCCAGAGAACAGTGGATCAAGTCAGAGTATGGTGGAGCAAGCCAGCAAATGGTGGAGTAAGTTAGAGAATGGTGGAGCAAGCCAGGGAAAGGTGGAGTAAACTAGAGAGCAGTGGAGCAAGCCAGAGAACAGTGGAGCAAGCCGGAGAACGGTTGAGCAAGTCCAAAATAGGTGGAGCAAGCCACAAAATAGTTGAGCAAGCCACAGAGCGGTAGAGCAAGCCTAAGAACGGTGGAGCAAGCCAGAGAATGGTGGAGCAAGCTGGAAAGTGGTGAAGCAAGTCAGCGAACGGTGGAGCAAGCGAGAGAACGGTGGAGCAAGCCAGAGAGCAGTGGAGCAAGTCACAGAACGGTGAAGCTAGTCACAGAACGGTGTGTCAATGCGCTGGATAGCAATGGTCTAGAAAACGGGTCCCGACATGGGAGGCCGCCAACCGCTCTTGGTATTGCAACCAAGATAACATATCACCCTCGAACGAGGGATCCACACTTTAGGTTCGTTTGATTTGCAACCTCACGAAGTCCGCATGCTAGTCTTTAGTGTCTACGTTTGGTTGGACACTCTGTGAGGAGTCTCAAAGGCAAGAACTGTAAATGGATGCATGCAAGGTACAGGCTTTTATACTTGCAGAGCTTTTCTAAAGCTTCTGCTTGTAGTGGCTCCATTGGAGCCAACCTCAACCTACATTCCTACTTGGCGCGTCCTTAGACCGCCAAGTATCATCCTCATGGCAGGCTCTAGTAAGCTTCCTAGAAGCTTCCTGTCCCAGTTTTGGCCACAAAGAAAACTGCGGCCGTCGCGGGATTTGAAACCGCGACCTCTGGTTTGAGACTCCGGTGCCTAATCAACCAAGCCAAAAAGGTATGGTTCCTATGATGAGGCACAGGGGACATACCCATTATGGGCAGTGCATTCCTGGCCCATCTCAGAACAGACCAAGGGGACATACTCCATAGAGCAGTGCATGCGTTGTGTGTATGTGTAGCTAGCTAGCTAGGCAGTGGACAAGGTGCATACTATTTCAAAAAATCTCTCCCTTGCACCTCTGTCCATCTGTCCCTTGCTCGACTCCATCAATGCCTTGGAGCTCACCCTTCCTCTGCCGCACTCCTCATGCCGAATCCACGAATGCTTGCATAATGCAAGTCGCTGTCCTGCGGCTTGGTCATGCAGTTAGCAAGCATGCTCTTTGTTCCGCAGTGGTGTAAGTCCACCACGTTCTTCATGACCAGGTCACGCAAGTAGTGGTAACGTATGATGATGTGCTTCGTTCTCCGGGAGATGATCTCATCTTCAGCCATCGAGATGGTGCTCATGTTGTCCACGTGTACGATC
>SZWC01011446.1:9653-20278 GCA_023375785.1 Penium margaritaceum
GGGGGGGGGAGGGGGCCAGTTGGTGAGGGTAGAGGAAGTGGCCTCAGAATACTTGTCTGAATCTGTTCAGACTGAATCAATCCAGCTCAGCGGAACAAGTTTCTGGTCTCTACAGCCACCCACACCACAACACAGGTGATGGGTAGACTCCGAATGGAACATGGCGCAGGTGACGGTTTCAAAGGACCGCACCTTGTGATCAAGAGCGTGTCAAGAAAAGGGCAAAGTCCAGAGCTGGGGTTGGAAGGTGCTCTTGCCCTCGGCACTGAGGCAGTCTGTTCTACAGAGCGAGTGTGAGGTGCAGCTGAGACCCAAAAAACAGAAGAGAGTACGGAAAGTTGCGCTGATGGTGTCCTGTGCTGCTGATGCTGTCGTGTGGTGCTGATGTCCATTTTCTGCTGCTATCCATTTTTGTTCTCTCTCACTGAAGGCAAGAGCGTTTGTCGTGGCCTCTCAGCACGGACTGTGTGTGTGCGAGGCTGTCAAGGCTAGGGTTTTCCACTCGTTCACTTGCAGAGTATGTCTGAAAGCCAACGCGTCCTCTGAGGAAGCTGCTGGTGCTACCGGCAGGGAGCTGTGTCCTACCAGCAGCAGGGATGTTGCAAGAGTGGCTGGGATGATGGTTACGAGAATTTGGATGTAAGGGTGTGCAAGGAACTCTTGTTTTCCGGTGCAATCTTTCTGATGCCGTGGGCAGGAAGCCGTGGAATCTCAGCGGAGAGAGTGCGAGGCGGCTGAGGCTCAGGCACGGGCGGCAGAGCAGCTGGGAGAGCAGTTTCAGAGGGAGCGCGATGACGTGGCGAAGCAGCGGGATGACCTGGCGATGGAGCTGGCTCTGGCCAAGGCGACGTCGGCGGCCCAGCTTGCTGAGCTGGCGAAGAGGGCGGAGGCTGCGGCGGCAGAGGTGGCGACGGCCAATCAGGTGCTTCGGATGAGGGAGGGGCAGCTGGAGAAGCTCCAGGAGATGGGGGCTGCTGAGTCAGCGGCGCTCGGGCATGAGCTGGACTCGCTGCGTGCTGAGCTGGACCAGTGCCGGGAGGACCTTGAATCGCGTGGTGCTGATTTGGCAGCCAGGGATGCCGACCTGGAAGCCAATCGTGCTGAGCTGGCAGGGTTGAATGCTGAGCTGGCGAGGCAGAAGGCGGAGAAGGAGCAGGAGGAGAGGGTTATGCGTGCAGAGTTGGAGAGGATGGAGGAGATTGCGAAGAGGGCGATTGAGGAAGAAGAAGAGACCTCGAAGAAGCTTGCGAGTGCAGAGGAAGATAAGAGGAGGCTGGAGGGCAAAGTGGCAGAATTGGAGGAGGAGAGAGGGAAGCTCACCTCCGCAATTTTGGCGGCAGAAGAGGTCAACTCCAAGCAGGCTGCCAGCCTGGCGGAAGCAGAAGAAGACAAGGACAGACTGGCATCCAGCCTTGCAGAAGCAAAAGCGGACAAGGTCAGTTTGGCTGCCAGGCTGGAGGAGGCAGAGGGCGAGACAAGTCGGCTGGGTGCCAGCCTGGCAGAAGCAGAAGCCAATAAGGCCAAGCTGGCCGACAGTCTGGCAGAGGCCGAGGCAGAGAATGCGAGACTGGTGGTTAGCCTGGCGGAGCGGAAGAAGGAGGTGGACCGTGCTGTGCAGGTTGCCGCAGGGTTGAGGGAAGAGATATTTACCCACAAGGAGACAATTGCGGGACTAGAGGTGCAGCTGCAGCAGCAGGAGGCCGCAGCAGCCGCTGCAGCAGGGCAGCAGGCAGGAGGAGAGGAGGCTGCGTTGCTGCAGGCAGAGCTTGAAGCTGCTCGGATGAGGGAACAGGGGCTGTTGGAGGAGTTGAGTGGGTTGAGGGAAACGGTGGTCTCCTTGGAGGGGCAGCTGCAGCAGGAGAGGGAAGAACGGGCAGAGAGTGAGGAGAGGTTGGATGCAGAGCTGAGGAGAATGATGGGGGAGAGGGAGGCAGAGCAGAGGAAGTTGCATGCGATGAGTGTGGGACTGCAGGAGGCGGAGGCGAGGGCGGCTTCTCTGGAGGTAGAGCTGAAGGAAAGGGAAGGAGGAGTGTCTGGGTGGAGAGCTTCCGGGGGGAGCGAGGGAAGTGAGGTGGAGTCAGTGGGTAGCAGAGGTGGAAGAGACAGCTCTGTACTGGAGCGCGTGGAGGAAGAAGGTGGTTCTGTGAGTGAGAGCGGTGCAGGGAAAAATGCTGGAGGGCCTGAGATGGGGGCTGAGGGAAGCAGTGCGAGCGTGGATAGTGCTCCTGCTGCCTCTGAAGTGGCTGAGCTTGAAAGACAGTTAGGGGAATCAAGGGAAGAAGTGGAGGTCCTGGAGCAAAGAGCTGCAATGGCGGAGAGAGCTAAGGGAGAGATGGAAGCCAAGCTGCAGGATATGGAGGCGAGAGTGGGAGAGTTGGAGGAGAAGTTGAAGCTTGTAGAGGAAGGGAGGGCAGCAGCAGAGGCGGCGAGGGAGACAGCAGAGACTGCACAGAAGACGGCGGAAGAAAGGGCGGCCAACATCCTGAAGAAGGCGAAGGAAAGAGTGGAGTTGCTGAGGGCAAAGGTGGCGGCGGAGGCGAAAGCGGCGGAGGAGGCGAGGGCCGAGGGAGAGGTTCTGCGGAAGGAGAGGGATGCACTGAAGGATGAGTTGGCGAAGGTGACAGTGGGAAGGGAAGTGGGAGAAACCAGCTCTACAGGGTTGGATGGCCATTCGTTAACAGAATCTGGTCCAGCTGTGAGGGGAGGGGCAGGGGAACAAGGCGGTTCCTCTGCTGGCGGCCGGGGAGCCTCCTTGCCCTCAGAAGCACATGCAAGTGAGGGTGGTACAACCGACGGAGGAGGAGAAGCAAAGAGGTGGGAGGAGGAAGCGGAGAAGCAGAAGAGGGAGGCAGAAAGGTTGAGTGAGGAGGCGGACAAGTTGAGGGAAGAGGGAGAGCAGCTGAGGGAGGAGGCACGCAAAGCGGCGGAACAGGTGGCTGTCGTACGGGAGAAGTTGGGCAAGGCTGTGAAGAAGGGGAAAGCGATTGAGGCGATGAAGGTTCAGTTTGAAGTGGAGCTGAAAGCGGCACAGCAGACCATTGCTGCGTTGCAACAAGGGCAGCAACAAGCGGGAAGGCAGCAGCAACAACAGCTGCCAGTTTCGGAGGGTGCTGAAAGGCAAACAGTATGCGTGGATTTGAGGGAAGAAGAGGGGAAGATTGAGTGGGAGAGGGAGCGAGCGGAGCTGATTGAGAGCCGGGAGAAGGTGGTGGAGGAGATGGGCAGAGTGAGGGAAGAGTTGATGAGGAAGTTGGAGGAGAGTGAGCAACGTTTGGAAAAAGAGTGTGTAGAAATGGAGGCTCGGGTGGCAAGCCTGGAAAACTTAGTGCAAGGGAAGGAGGAGGAGATTCGCCAGCTGGAAGCCAGGCTGTCTGCTGAGGTCGCAGAGGCACTGTCACAGCGTGAGCAAGAGAGAAAACTGGCCTCTTCCCTCGAAGCAGAGGTGAAGCTTGCAAGGGAGAATGGGGAAGCGGTGAGTGCTGAGTTGGAGAGGACGAGGGAAAACCTGGAAGGGGCAAGTGCTGAGTTGGCTAAAGCTAGGGATGAGGTGGAGGCTTTACGAGTCGAGGTGGAGGAGAGGGTTCAAGAGCTGCAGGCAGAGAGGGAAGGGCATGCGAGCATGAGGGACAGGGTTCAGCTGCTGGAGGATGAGAAGGAGAAGATTGAGGCAAAGCTGAGGGAGGCAGTGGGGCGGGTGGAGAGCTTGGGTGAAGTGTTGGTGGTGAGGGAGAGGGAGAGTGAGGAACTGGTGGGCCAGTTGACGAGGGCACAGGGCACCATGGCCACGATGAGGAAAGAGGTAGAGGATGTGAGTGTGGAGATGGATGAGGTGAGGAGAGAACGAGAGGAGTTGGGTGCAGAAGTGGGAAGACTACGGGGTGAGAAGGAGAAGATGGATGAGGACAGGAAGGAGATGGAGGCGCGAGTGCAAGACCTTGAAGAAAGGCTTGAGAGGTTGGCAAATGAGCAGAAGGAGAAGGGAGAGGAGCTGAGAGGGAAGGAGGAAGAGCTCAGACGCAAGGAGGAGGAGGTGCAGAAGGTATCGCAGACATTATTGGAGACTGAGAAGGAGCTTGAACTCTTGAGGGAAGAGGTGAAGCAGAGAGGTCGTTCCGTGCTGAGGGAAGAGGAAGAGGTAGGAGCCACTCCTGGGGCCACCACTGCATCTTCCTCCTCCTCCTCTCTCCAGACTGTGTGTGAGCATCAGGCACGGTCCGGAGGAGGCTCCTCGGACTCAGCAGCGAGTCCTGCTGCTGCCGCGGCGGCAGCAGGAGCGGCTGCTGGGGCCGGGAGTTTGGTGGTCGTAGGGTCGGACGATGTTGCGGGTCTTGGGAGCCGGTCGGAGAGAGGTGCTGAGTTGGCGATGCTGGAGGAAGAGGTTGCGGGGCTGAGGAGGAAACTGAGGGAGAGGGAAGCAGATGCCGCCGAGAGGGTGGGTGCGCTGCAAGGGGAGGTGGTGGGACTGAGTCGGCAGTTGCGGGAGGGGGAGGGGAGGTTGGCGGAGGGGGCAGCCAGGGTGGCTGCTGCGGAGGAGGAGCTGCGAGGGAAGGAGGAGATGATGGAAGGGTTGAGAGTGGAGTTGGGCTTGTTGAGGGAAGAGATGGAGAATGTGAGGAAGGATCGTGTGGAGTTGGAGGAGGCATTGCGAGCATCCAAGGCCACCATGGCTTCCCTCGAGAATGAACTCGTGCTTTCAAGGGATTTGGCGAGGGAATGGGAGGCTCGTGTGAGAGTGGCCGAAGAAGCAAGGGCCGCAGGGGTCATGGAGGCCGAGGGAAAGCAGGAAGAGGCGCTTCGGAGTTTGAGAGCCCAGCTGACAGAAGCGGAGGGCAGGTTGAGGGAAGCAGAGTCGAATTTGAGGGAAGAGCAGCTTGCAGCAAAGGAAGCTGGGAGAAGAGCTGCAGAAGGGGTGACGAGGGTTGCAGAGGTAGAAGCCGCAGCCCAGGAGGCGATGCAGAGAGTGAGGGAAGCAGAAGCCCGAGCAGAAGAGGGAGAGAAGTGGGCGCATGAGGCGGAAGCGCGGGCCCGGGCAGTTGAGGAAGATCTGAGGGAAGCTGAGGGGAGGGCTCAGAGGGCAGAGATGAGGGCTGAGGCTACGGAAGCAAAGCTTGAGGAGGTGGAAGGGCGTATGAGGGAAACAGGGGCAAGGGTAGAGCAGATGGAGAGTGAGCTCCAGATCGTGACTATGAGGTTGAGGGAAATGGAGGGGAGGGCAGGAGTGGCTGAGGGGAGGGTTGACGAACTCCTAGGGCAGCTGAGGGATGCTGAGAGGAGGCTCGAGGAGGCTAAGGGAAGGGCACAGCATGCTGAGGAGAAAGTGGCTGAGGCTGGCATGAGGCTAGCTGAGGCCGAGGACGTTGCTCTCAGAGCAAGGGAAGAAGNGTTGAAAGCCACAAAGGCAAAGCTGGTGGGCAAGCTGCAAGGCGTGGTGGAGAAATCCAAGGCGATGCAGGCGAAGGTGGGCTAATATGTATCTTGCTTTCTTGTGCGTTTTGTGAAACCTTTTTAGGAATATTTGTCACGTGGTGGAGAAGTCCAAGGAGATGTGTGCTAAGTTAGGCTCAGATACTTTTTTTGTTTTGTTTTTTTTCTGGCTTCATCTGTCTGTGCATTGAATCTGATGGGTTGGCATGCCATGGCATGGCATGGCGTGCTATAGGGCTAAGGTGTGGCCTGGCATGGTTTGCCACATTGTGCCATGGCAAGCCAGGCCACACTTCATCACATTGCTGCGCCACATTGTGCCATGGCAAACCAGGCCACACTTCACCATATTGCTGTGCCACATTGTGCCATGGCAAGCCAGGCCACACTTCACCATATTGCTGTGCCACATTGTGCCATGGCAAGCCAGGCCACACTTCACCATATTGCTGTGCCACATTGTGCCATGGCAAGCCAGGCCACACTTCACCATATTGCTGTGCCACATTGTGCCATGGCAAGCCAGGCCACACTTCATCATATTGCTGTGCCACATTGTGCCATGGCAAGCCAGCCCACACTTACCCACATTGCTGCACCACATTGTGCCACACAGTGCCCTGCCTCGCCAGGCCATGCCATGCTTTGCCTCGCCATGCCAAACACACTTCACCATCCCACACCCGACATCACACCATGTCACCGCCAGCACCCTGCCATGCCACAGCCAACACCCCACCATGCCGCAGCGGACACCCCGCCATGCCACAGCCAACATCACGCCATGCTGCAGCCAACACCCCACAATGCCACAACCAACACCCCACCATGCAACTACCAACACCTCACCATGTCACAAGTTGTGACATGGTGAGGTGTAGGTGTGACTCACAACAAACACCTCACCATGCCACAACCAACACCTCACCATACAACAACCAACACCTCACCATGTCACAACAAACACCTCACCATGTCACAACCAACACCTCACCATGTCACAACCAACACCTCACCATGCCACAACCAACACCTCACCATGCCACAACCAACACCATCCCATGTTACTGGCTGGAGTCCACATCCTGCTTTCCACATGCCTCCATCCTACTCTTTAACGTCTTGCTGCATGTGCAAGGTTCTTGTACCCTGCGTTTGCACCACGGCTTTGTACCGTACCTTTACACCACGCCGTTGTACTCGATCTTTGCACCATGCAATTGTACCATGCCTTTTTACTATGCCTTTTTCCCGTGCCTTTTTTTTTCTGCCCTTTACCTTGCCTTTGTACCATGCCTTCGTACCATGGCTTCTTACCATGCCTTCGAAACCTTCAAGCGTGGCATGCACGTCCACATGCATGTGCACATGCATGTCTGCATGCACGTCCACATGCATGTCCGCATGCACATCCACATGCATGTCCACATACACGTCCACATGCATGTCCACATACACGTCCACATGCATGTTCACATGCACGTCCACGTACACGTCCACATGCATGTTCACATGCACGTCCACATACATGTTCACATGCACGTCCACATGCATGTTCACATGCACATCCACATGCACGTCCACATGCACGTTCACATGCGCGTCCACATGCACGTCCACATGCATGTGCAGTCGGAGGCCATTCTGGCAGAGGCAGCAGCACAAGTGCAAGCCAAGGACGACGAGATCGTGCAGCTGCAGCAAGCAAACGCAGCACTGGAGCAAGAGAGGGCAACACTGCAGCAAGAGAAAGAGACACTGCAGCAGCAGTTTGCTGCATTGGAAGTGGGTGCATCAGCATCATCATCATNCATCCACATGCACGTCCACATGCACGTTCACATGCGCGTCCACATGCACGTCCACATGCATGTGCAGTCGGAGGCCATTCTGGCAGAGGCAGCAGCACAAGTGCAAGCCAAGGACGACGAGATCGTGCAGCTGCAGCAAGCAAACGCAGCACTGGAGCAAGAGAGGGCAACACTGCAGCAAGAAAAAGAGACACTGCAGCAGCAGTTCGCTGCATTGGAAGTGGGCGCATCAGCATCATCATCATCATCATCATCATCAGCAGCAGCAGCAGCAGCAGCAGCAGCAGCAGCACCAGCAGCAGCAATAGCGGAAGTTGCAGCACCAGCAGAAGCTTTAGCAGCAACAGGAGCAGCAGCACAAAGCAGTGCAAATACGAAAGCCGCCGACACAGTCCCATGCGACCCAATTGATGGTGAAAGCCCTGCGTCTGTCGGTGCTGCGTCTACCCCTGCTGCTGTCCGAGCAGCAGCGGAGCTTCAGGCGGAGCTCGACGCGTCTCGGTCGGAAGTTGCAGAACTTCAAGGCGAGGTTGCGAGCGCCCGAGCCGAACTGGTTACTTCCGCAGCAGCTCTGCAGCAAGTCCGAGACAGTCTGGCGGCAAAGGAGCGAGAGGTGGTGCAGTTGCGGGAGGAGAGAGCAAAGGAGATGGCGCAAGAAGGAGGTGGCCTGGGTGACAGAAGACTTGATGCTGTGAGTGAACCAACCTAACCCTACCCATGGATGAGATGCAGCTCCTTTTTCGATACCTTGGCCCCCTGTCGGTACAGCTCTCACCTTTGTTCCCTATCGGTACTGCTCTCACCTTTGTTCCCTATCGGTACAGCTCTCACCTTTGTTCCCTATCGGTACAGCTCTTACTTTTGTTCCCTATCGGTACAGCTCTTACCTTTGTTCCCGATCAGTACAGCTCTTACTTATGTTCTCTATCGGTACAGCTCTTACCTTTGTTCCCTATCTCTCACCTTTGTTCCCTATCAGTACAGCTCTTACTTTTGTTCTCTATCGGTACAGCTCTTACCTTTGTTCCCTATCGGTACAGCTCTCACCTTTGTTCTCTAACTCTTCCCTTTGTTCCCTATCGGTACAGCTCTTACCTTTGTTCCCTATCGGTACAGCTCTGACCTTTGTTCCCCATCGGTACAGCTCTGACCTTTGTTCCCCATCGGTACAGCTCTGACCTTTGTTCCCTATCGGTACATCGATTACATCCGCTCCCTACTGGCTGCAGTGCTGCTGTGCCGGGCAAAGCTTCTTATGCCATACCCAAAGGCGTACGCCAGACTCGTAACTCGAATCTCTCTCTCTCTCTCTCTCTCTCTCTCTCTCTATTGCACGCTCCTCCTCCTCCTATGCTCGGTGCCTGCTTCACCTGTGTGTGCAGCAAGGTGTACAGCAACATCAACAACAGCAGCAACAGCAGCAGCAGCAACAACAGCGCATGGCAGCAGGCACCCTACAGCCCACACTGCACGGCACAGCAATGCAGCGGAAAGGTACAGCAGGCGGAGCGTCGACATCGTCGCTGATGGCTGCTGCTGTGACCGATGGGATCGAGGCGCAGCAGCAGCAGCAGCAGCAGCTCGCTCTGCATGTGGACGTGGACGACACGTATCCCGACGACGAAGGNCCTCTCTCTCTCTCTCTCTCTCTCTCTCTCTCTATTGCACGCTCCTCCTTCTCCTATGCTCGGTGCCTGCTTCACCTGTGTGTGCAGCAAGGTGTACAGCAACATCAACAACAGCAGCAACAGCAACAGCAGCAGCAGCAACAACAGCGCATGGCAGCAGGCACCCTACAGCCCACGCTGCACGGCACAGCAATGCAGCGGAAAGGCACAGCAGGCGGAGCGTCGACATCGTCGCTGATGGCTGCTGCTGTGACCGATGGGATCGAGGCGCAGCAGCAGCAGCAGCAGCTCGCTCTGCATGTGGACGTGGACGACACGTATCCCGATGACGAAGGTGAGCTTTCTGAGGAGAGAAAGGTTTTGGAACACAGAGGACTTTTTGCACGTTCTGTGTTGGTTGCGAAGAACGTGAATGCCGGTATGGATGGCAGGTTGGAGTGGATGGAATGTAGGCATGGATGTTACATCAGCACGGAGGGCACATAGGCATGGATCATGAAGGTGGAACAGCAACCACACTCACTGAGAAGTCAATATGAAGGCTGCTGTTGTTGCTGCGGCTGCTGCTGCAGCAGCAGGTTGGCTTGCGAGCACATCAACATGTGGTGTGCATGAACACGTGGTGCAAGTTGGCCTGCGATACCACCTATCAATACGATACCACCTATCCATACGATACCACCTATCCATACGATACCACCTACCCTACTGCTCCTTAATTTCGATGATTTTTTTTGGGGTGAATTTAGTGTTCCTTAATTTCGCTCAACATTTTTTGGGTTCAATCTATTTGCTAGTTCGTTGATTTCATTCATAACGTGAGGGGTGATGGCTTAAATTCGGCAACGCTACTAGATCAGTTTCCTTAAATTGATCACTTAAATTCGACGACGCCCCTCTGTTCAGCCTTGAGCGCGCTTTTTGAGCGGTCAAGTTGCAACGGACGCGCGACGTTGTGGTGCGGACTTCAGTGAATGTTTGACACTTGCGCGAAACCGAACTGCAAAATGTGCGAATCAGTGGCGAAACTGTACCTCGGCTGCCGCGGGCCAGGGTGGCAGCAAGACAGCGAGGCAGCAGGTGGGCGCTGCGGCAGGACAGCGCGGGGCATTGGGCCAGCAGTGCAAGTGGAAAGCGGATCAGCGGGGCAGGGGGAGAGCTACCATTTTCGAATTTGAACGCACTTGCATTTGAATGTGCGAGGGTTGACTTGCCAGAGACGAGCAGTGGTCGTCGAAGTCCTTTCCTTTTTTTCTTTTCTTTTTTTCTTTCAACACACCAAATGCCCAAAAATGAAGTAAAAGGCAGTGAGAACCCGGGTATTCAAAATGAAACCATGATCCCTTGATTTCGATTATTTGAATTTGGAGTTTGATAGACCCTTGATTTCAACGGAAAGAAGTTTTCGTTAAAATCCGACAAGCCTCGAAAACATTGATATCGAATTTAAGGATCAGTAGGGTATCCAAACGATACCACCTATCCAGATGATGACCACCTATCCAGATGGAGACCACCTAACCAGATGATGACCACCTAACCAGATGATGACCACCTCTCCAGATGATGACCACCTATCCAGATGATGACCACCTATCCAGATGATGATCACCTATCCAGATGATGACCACCTATCCAGATGATGACCACCTATCCAGATGATGACCACCTATCCAGATGATGACCACCTATCCAGATGATGACCACCTATCCAGATGATGATCACCTATCCAGATGATGACCACCTATCCAGATGATGACC
>SZWC01011446.1:31312-56956 GCA_023375785.1 Penium margaritaceum
CGGTTTGTACCGGCATGTGAGCAACCGCCTGGAGCTCGTTCGCTCCAGGGTCAGGTTCGATCCCCGGGTGGCGTCCGGGCCCCACGTCGAGTACCTCGCGTGGGTGGCCCGGTCAACTGGTACATACCACCTCGTTCGCTTGTTACTTGCTAACTTCTTGCCACTAGTGTGAAAGTTGCATCCCCCCGATCCATGGTGTCACCCCGTCTCCAGCCTGCCTACTTACTTGCTTTCATGCTTGCTTAGTAGCCGCTGCTACCTACTGGTATCAGAGCTAGGGGAACCCGCTCCCCTTAGCTACAGTCCTGGGTCCTTGTCGGGCCATCTGAGCATAGCGGGTGATCCCGCGCAGGTGACTGCGCATGACCGTGGTGGGTGTGAGTCACAACGCCAGCTGCTGCAGCTTGTAGCATCGGACTGGCACCTTACTGTCGCCGTCGTTCACTCGCACCCCGCTGAGCCTCAGTCTCCGCACCTCTGACGGTGCCGCCACGTGTCTGCATCTACAGCCGCTGCTGTCTCTCATCAGCCGCATGTGCAAGCCCTCCGCAGCAGCGCATTCTGTCCCTGTGGTTCACGAGTGGTGCTGCTCTGGTCAGAACGGCTGACGAAGCCCCATCGTCGCCCCTATGCACACCGCCAACTCTCAGCTCCCCACACGCCGCCGGCGGTTCTTGTGCTCCACGTAGCAGCACGCTCCGCACACGTGGCTCACGTGGTGCCTCTGCTTCTGCCTGCGGAACTCACATTTCTCCGTGTGCACTTCTGCCCGTCGCACTCATCTTTCGCTGTCCTCTCGTGCATCTCCCACAACAGCACACCCCGCACTCTTGACTCACGTAGTTCTTCTACCGCCATCGCCTTCGTGCACTTTTGACACCTCAGGCTGCCTTCCGGGCAGCCAGGCACTTAGCGCACTGGCTTCTTCTCCCAACACCGAGCCGATCCCAACGTCTCCCACGGCCGCACGTGAGCGTGCCCGCGTCGACAGAAAGCTTGCATACTACGAGGAGCGGGCTGAGCGGGAGATTTGGTCGAGGGTGCGTCGCAGCAGTCCGGGCTATCACCCTGGAGAGGACTACGACCCCGCTGATTACTACGAGTGGGCAGACGCGCGGGACCACGCAGCCCACTGTCTGTCCGCCTCCGACGACTCACGGACGGTGCAAAACGAGCCAGCTACGGCGCCACCACGCAACCACAGGCCTCTGCACACACCCGTAAGCCCACCCGTCTCCCATAGAATGCGCCAGCGGCATCGACGTGCCGCTGCTCGTGACTCAGTGCCGCACTCTGTAGCAGCAACATCACAGGCGCACCCCTCTCGTCGTGCTGCATCGCCAACTGCGTCGTCTGCAGGTTCATCATCATCCCCATCACCCGACATCCTGTCTGCCCTGCAGGCTGCGTTTGTGTCCAGTGCTGCAGTTGCGTCCACATTTGCAGCCACTGCTCGTGCCACACGTGCACCGGCTAGCACTGCCGCCGGTAGGGCCGTTGAGATCTACACCTTGGATGCAGTTGATTAGGGTCCCTTAGCAGCTGCAGCTGTCAACGTAGTGACCCAGATTGCTGCCGCAGCAGACGCAGTCGCATCAGCAGCAGCTACAGCAGCCACAGCGCTCTCTAGTGCTGTTGATTCCGTCCACATCTCCACGTCACAGCTGTCTTCCATGCCCACATCCTCGGCCTCGGTGACACGCCACATTCAACTCCTAGTGTCGACCGCCGCGGCTGTCTCCACCCTATCAGCGGCAGCGTTAACAGGAGCAGCCTGCCTCATCGTCTCCACATCGGCTGCAGTTGCAGTGGTTGCCTCCTCAATTGCGGCAGCTCTTCCGCCACTGTTCTCACTGCGCCGCAGCGCTTGGTGAGCTTGGTCTCTCCCTCTCTTCTTGGCCTTCCGTGTGTTGCTGTGTCTTGTGCGACCAGGTTGTTGCCTTGTTGCGGACTTCCACGCACCCATCATACTTTTCCCATGCCCACTGGGGCTGGGAAAACTCTGCCAAAACTTTCTTGACAGAGTTGCGTCACGGGCAAAATGCCGGTTGACGACGACCAATACGCAACCTTGCAGGCTGAGTTGCAACGTGAGCGCGCTGCTCTTCAGACAGCGATCACTGCTCAGCGCGCCGCTGAGGACAAGCTGCGTGCAGAGCAGGCTGACCAAGAAACGTTTGTAGATCACATCGCTGATCTGGTTCTTAACCGTCTTCAGCCCACCTTGCGCACCACACAGTCTGCTAGCATTGCTGCTGCATTCTCCTCTGCGCCCGCTTCCGCATCCACTCCTGCTAGCTCGTCCTCCTCTGACCCTCTTGCAGTCGCCGCCGCCGCTGGCGCAGCCGCAGCCAAAGCGCTTGCCCCATCAATGCAAGGCAAACCCGACTTTGACTCAAACCCACCCCACTTCACTTCTAACCTAACCTTTCACTCCCGGGAGGTCCGTTTTGGTGCCTGGGCGCAGGGGGAACAACTCTGGGAGTACTACCATGAACCAAACCCCTCTGCTAACCCACCTTTCATGCCTGTTGAGTCAGAATCTGCACGCGCTGTTCGTGCTCTCATTCGCAGCGGACCCGATGCTCTCACAGACGAGATCGGGTCCTACAACGCGGACACAGCACTCCGCACCCCTGCTGATCCTGTTGGTGCCTACGCACTGATCAAAAGGCACACAACAGTGACTGGTCACGCTGCTCAGAGCGTGCTCACTGTCCAATTCAACACGCTCTCAATGCATGCTGATGAAATTGCCGATGCCTATTGGGCTCGTAGTCTGCGACTGCTACGCGATCTTGGTAAGGCCGCCCCAGGACAGCTACCTACAGTTCTTTCCATTGTCAACGGCCTTATTCCAGAACTCAGTGACATCTTCTGAGAGGTGAAGGCAACTGAGCTTGAACGTCTTGCTGCCATTCCTGTCCCAGCTGATGCACCCCCTGGCATTGGTGCCTTGTGGGAGTTCACCTCTCAGCGTCTGACGGACTGGTGGAGCGCACTGCAGAACAAACGCATTCACCGCGCAGCCGTTGTAGCAGCTGCCACTGCCCTCCCTTCCTCCACCTCCTCTGCTCCTGCATCATCGTCCACCACCACTCCCACCTCTACTGCCACATCTCTTGCTTCTCAAGGGGGTGGCCGAGGTGGGGGGGGTGGCAAGGGCAAAGGTCGAGGGGGTGCCTCAAGGGGGGGTGGCCAAGGCAAAGGTGGCAAGAGTCGCAGCTCTGATGATGCTCCATCCTCCTCTTCTTCCTCCAGCACTGTCATGTGCTGGAACTGTGGCGTTACCAGTCATGCTGCACCCAAGTGCCCAGCTCCTCCTGATGATGCCCGCCTCGCCTCAGCCATGCATGCCCATTGGGCTCACTCCAATGGTTCCAGTGGAGGCTCCTCTCGACCCTCCATCTCCACTGTATTCACCGGGCACACCTCACCGCCAACAACTACTGGTTACAGCACAGCCCTTGCGCCACCGTCACTACTCCCTCCCTGGGGCTGGCCTCCTGGACTCGGCAGCCCCGTCTACTTCGGGCCCCTGTCTGGTTTCTACTCTCCTCCACCATGGGTGTCGTCCACCGCCGCGCCTCAGCGTCCCTCTTCTGGCGTTGTCATCACCGACCCGTCGGAGGACGCCTGTCAGCAGGATTCCGCCCTCTCCCATGCCATCTACCAGCGCCACCTCCGTGATCAGGGAGGTGAGAGTGTGTGTTCAGCCTTGGGGGCGCTTGCGTGTGCTGATGACTCGTCCCTTCGTGGTTCGTCGCCCGGTCATGTTCAGGGTCACCCCTCAATTGATGTTCCGTGGATTGAGCACTGGCAGTCTTACAGTCTGCCTCGTTGTCTGGCTGCATGTGGTCAGCGTCTTCTACCTCGCTCTGCTGTTGCCGCTGTGAGTCGTGATCCTTCGTCTATTCGTGTGGCGAGTGGCTTCTAGATCCTTGACTCAGGAGCCACTCACCACATGACCTCTTGTCGTTCCGCGTTCGTTTCCCTGGGCCCCGTGGGCTCCGTCCGCTTTGTACGCACCGGCTCTGGTCAGCTTCTTCCTGTCCAGGGTGTTGGAGTTGTTCGCTTTGTTGGCCCTGGGGGGGAGCTCTTTCTGCCAGACGTTCTGTATGTCCCTGCTCTTGAGCTCAGTCACCTGTCTGTCACGACTCTCGACAACCAGGGCATGGACTTCTCCTCCAGCCGCGGCATTGCATCTGTGTTGCATCGTACCACTGGTCGTGTCATTTTGCGTGGCACTTGTTGTGACCGTTTGTACCGTGTCCAGTCCTTTGCACCACACCCTGCTACCACTGCTCTTGTTCATGTAGCACGCTCTCTCACTCCGGCACATGCACAGCTGCTTCATCGCCGTCTCTGTCACATTCACACTGCTGTAGTTGACAGTTTGCTTCGGGACAAGCCAGCTCATGGCCTCGACACTGACACATTCCCTGCCCCTTGTCCCAATGACTGTCTTGATTGTGCCCAGGGCAAGATGCACCGTTCCCCTTTTTCCACTTCTGAATCTCATACATCTCACCCCCTTGACCTCTTGCATGCGGACGGCATAGGACCTCTTGCCCATGACGCCCTCAGGGGCGTTGGTTGCTATGTCCTCTGTCTCACCGATGACTTCTCCCGTATGCGATGGGCGTTTGCCCTTCGGCAAAAGAGTGATGTCTGTCCCACGCTTAAGACCTGGCTGCCTCAGTCCGAGCTGGCCTGTGGTCGTCCTCTAAAGGTCTTTCGCTGTGACCGAGGTGGCGAATTCATGGGTCCCACTGCCCGCTTCCTGACGTCTCGCGGGGTGTGTATGGAACCGTCGGCTCCATACACGTCCCAGCACAACGGCGTCTCTGAGCGTTGGAACCGCACCCTCGCTGACGGAGTCCGTACTCTCCTCAGCGAGTCTTCTCTCTCCCATGTCTTCTCTTTCGAGGCCATGTCTGACATGACCTGGGTGTGGAACCGTGTCCCTCACGGTCCCCTCCCTCGTCACGTCACTCCCATTGAGCGCTAGTATGGTCGTCGTGCTGATCTCCGTCTCGCTCATGTTTGGGGCTGTGTTGCTGCCGTCTGGTTGCCGGATGATGCCCGTGATGGCAAACTCAGCCCTCGTGCTCATCTGTGCACCTTCCTAGGTGTCTCCGCTATGTCCAAAGCATGGCGCTTCTGGGACTCTGACCGCTCTCGTGTCATTGAGTCCCGTGACGCCTTGTTCTTCGAGGATGTCTTTCCATGTTCCTCCCTCTTCCTCTTTTTCCTCGCTCCGTCAGCTTGGGAGGGGTGTGTCTGTTCCAGCCTCCGATCTCCGTGCCTTCTCTCCTCCCTCTCACACGGCATCTCAGTGTGCCACCAACACAGACGCTACAGACAAGGAATCCCCCTCGGATTCCTCTGAGTCCTTGTCCTCCTCTGCCTCTTCTAAGTCTACAACGTCACAGTCCTGCTTAGACTCCGTGTCGTCTTAGCCGTCCTCTAGCGGTGCCAATGCCCCCCACTCGGTGCCTGTTCACACATAGTCCCCCGTCCACCTTGTTCCCGACTCATCCCCTGACTCTTCCTCTGAGTCTCCTCCGGCGGCTGACATGATTGGAGGTGACCCACCTCGGGCTGTGGCCTCTGAGCCTGAACCCTACACTCGTGGGGGAAGGCTTCCCGCCCTCCCCCCTTCTCAGCCCTCTCAGCCCTCCCGTGGGCGCTCCCGCTCCTTTAGGACACCTGCTAAGCCTGCCTTTATCGACTCTTCCAGAGCCCCTCAGTCCACACAGCGAGTCACACGCTCCAGCGCCTCGTCCTCCACAGGTGGCCCTTTGATGCGGCCCACTGGTCTTGATGCACTTGGCCTATCTGTTAGTGTCATGCATCCCAACTCAGCAGTCGGCTACGCTCTTGTAGCCCATGAGTTTCACAGTGCCCTAAAGACTTTTGTCGCCGGGTATGTTGCATTATGCTTTGCGGCCTCAGGATTCCCTGCCCTTCCCCTCGAGCCTACCACTGTCCGGCAGGCTCGTGAGGCAGCTGATGCAGACCTCTGGGAGAAGGCCATGCAGGAGGAGCTCACAGCCCTCCAAGAGCATGGAGTTTTTTATCTCGTCGACCTCCCGGCAGGCCGCAAGGCAGTCTCTGCCAGGTGGGTACTTCGGCGCAAGCTGAAACCCGAGGGGAGAGTCGACCGGTACAAGGCACGACTCACGGCCAAAGGTTTTTCCCAGATTCCAGGGATTGACTTTGATGAGACCTTTGTACCGTTCGAGAGGTACACCACTGCTCGAGAACTATTGAGTCTCATCGCCCAGCATGACTGGGAGCTAGAGCAGATGGACGTCAATAATGCTTTCCTGCATGGAAAGCTCGACGAGGAGATCTACATGATCCAGCCACCCGGCTTTACCGATGGCACGAACAAGGTGTGGCGACTGCACAAAGCTCTCTATGGGCTCAAGCAGTCGCCGTGCTGTTGGAACATGGAGATCTCCTCCACCCTTGAGTGAGGCGGTTACCGTCCCAGCACGGTTGATCCGGCACTCTTCTTGAGTGCCCCCTCCGAGCCATTTGTGGCCATCCTCGTCTACGTTGACGATCTGCTTATCGCCTCACCCAGCCCCGTAGCTGTCCAGTCCGTGAAGAACTTGGTGCAGTCTACGTACAGGATGAAGGATCTAGGTCCTACACCTGTGTTTCTGGGCATGGAACTCGAGCGTGACTGCCAGCGTCACACTTTGCACGTACACTAGGCTGCGTACATTCACACGCTGGGGGAGCGCTTTGCTTCTCTGCTTACTGATGCTCCCACTGCTTCCACACCGATGACTCCAACACGTCAGCGCCTGCTGAAGTCGCTCGATCCAGCTCAGCTGGGGTAGATTGTTGATGTCACCGACTACCTTAGTGTGGTCGGCTCCCTCATGTATCTCGCTACCACCACCCGGGTGGATGTTGCCTTCTCGGTTAACTTCCTTGCCCAAATCTCCCAACAGCCACGGCAGAGACATCTCGAGGCGACACTTCGTGTGATTCGCAACGCGCTGTCCACTGCACGTGTGGGACTGTGCTATCGTGCACAGCCGTCTGTGGTGGTAGACGGTTACACAGACAGTGATTGGGCGCATGACACGGATGCTCGTAGCCGTACTGGCTATGTCTTTCTTGTTGGTGGGACTGCTGTCTCTTGGAAAAGTGGAAAACAGGGCTGTGTTGCTCGAAGCTCCAGTGAGGCTGAGTACGTGGCACTTGGTACAGGTACGTGTGAGAGTGTGTGGCTGTCCCGCCTGTTGCAACAACTGTGTTTCCCCATCCGTTGCATTACTCTGCATTGTGACAACCAGAGCGCAAAGGCAATCGCCGAGCACGATGGCATGCATCACTCTTGCACAAAGCACATCAACATCGAGCATCACTTTGTGCGTGAGCGCATTGCTGTTGGAGAGGTTCAGGTGGTCTGGGTCGATACTCGTCAGCTGCGTGCAGACTTCCTTACTAAAGCTCTCAGCAGTGGCATGTTCAAAGCGGCTGTGCATGCTGTTGGTCTGCTACGCTCACGTGATGCCCCTGGCTGATGTGAGTCCTGTACTTCTTGCTACTCTGTGATGTGCTCTCTCTCTCTCTCTCTCTCTCTCTCTCTCTCTCTCTCTCTCTCTCTCTCTCTCTGTGTGTGTGTGTGTGTGTGGGCTGCTCGTCTGTGGGTCATGGAGGAGTGTTGGTTATGGTCGTAACACACGCAAGTGCCCTCTTGTCTCTCCACACACACTCACATTATCACCGCAGGTGATTAAGCTGGACTGAGGCTCTCTGGTGCAAGACACAGCATGAGCTGCTCATTGGTGATGCCACCAACTGACTACCTAGTGGTGGTCACAACACCAACCTCTCCATGAGCCTCAGTTTAGAGCTGACTTCACTAGCAAAATGGGGGATACAACTGTAGAATAGCATGCACGTGATTTGGTTGAATTGTCACACACTTGCATGCACTCAGGGTGGTAAACCGGGTTGCTGATCCTTAGGGGACCACATGTCCGGTTTGTACTGGCATGTGAGCAACCGCCTGGAGCTCGTTCGCTCCAGGGTTAGGTTCGATCCCCGGGTGGCGTCCGGGCCCCACGTCGAGCACCTCGCGTGGGTGGCCCGGTCAACTGGAACATACCACCTCGTTCGCTTGTTACTTGCTAACTTCTTGCCACTAGTGTGGAAGTTGCATTCCCCCCATCCATGGTGTCACCTCGTCTCCAGCCTGCCTACTTGCTTGCTTTCATGCTTGCTTAGTAGCCGCTGCTACCTACAACTAGCACCATCGACAAGCTCCAGTCTTGAGTGATAGATCTCCAGGCGCAGCCATGTCACTCAGTCTTCTGTATGTGTGGTAAGACAAGATGGCATTTCTCATGTGAGAAGCCATGAACTCGACAAAAACTTCAACAATCCTCCACGACCTACAATCATATAACCCACATACATCAGTAAGATGTCAAGCATGACGATGCATGTGCGTGGTGTTGGAACAGACAGGCAAATATAGAGCACACATCACCTAGGATCATGGCGACATGCAAGACCAACAGCGTGTTCGACACATCTAGAGACGATTTTGCTAATGGCCTTGCTATATGTGATCGTGTGTCCACCCAAGCAACCAGAACAATGCCAACAATGATGCACTCACGAGAAAAATGGTGGTACAGGTTAATGTGCTTTGTGCAAGAGTGGTGCATGCCGTTATTCTCAGCAATGGCCTTTGTGCTTTGGTTGTCATGGCGAAGGGTGGAGACGCGCAATTGCTGGAGCAAGCGACAAAGCGAGACAGCTTCACACATACCTGCATGGAGTGTAATGTACTCAGCTTCGACCTTCTTTGGGCTACACAACCTTGCTTGCCGCTTTTCGAAGACATAGCAGTTCCCCCAATGAGAAAGATATAGCCGGTCCTACTTCGCACATCAGTGTCATGTGCTGTCACTTTTGGTGAGTCCATCCACAATGATCAAGGGTTATTCTTTAAAGAACACTCGTGTATGGCCGTGTAACCATTGTAGAAAGGGTGTAGTGCACTACCCGAAGTGCGGCCTCAAGATGGCACTCTCTAGGACACATGACAAATTGGGAGAGAAGATTCTCAACAAAGGTGACATCAGCACGAGTGGTGGTAGTGAGGTACATCAAGGAGTCGATCACAAGGTAGTCAGTCACATCCACCGTCTCTCCCGGTCTAGATAAATCCACTGATTTCAACAGCGTTTGGCCTGCAAGGGTCATGGGGGTGGAGGCAGAGGGGACTGAAGAAAGCAGCGACACAAAGCACCCCCAAAAGCTCCAAACATACGCAGCCTGGTGAAATTGTAGTGTGTGCCATGAGTTATCGCGTTCCAGCTCTATGCCCAAGAAGACACAAGTAGGGCCAAGATCCTTCATCTTGTATGCTAACTCCAGGCCTGGGGATGCAATCAGCGAGTCATCGACAGAGACAATGATGGCAACAAGGGGAGCACAGGGAGCACTCAGAAACAAAGGAAGGTCAACTGTGCTACTGTGAAACCCTCCCTTCTCGAGCGTAGCGGTGATTCCTTGGTTCAAACAGTCGGGCGGCTGCTTGAGCCCATATAGGGCTTCGCAGAGATGCCACACTTCCTTATTTCCCTATGTGAACCCAAGGGATTGGACCATGTGAATATTCTTGTCAAGTCTGCCGTGAAGAAAGTCATTGTTGACATCCATTTGTTTCAATCCCCAGTCATGTTGAGCCACCAACCTGCGGAGGGCTCATGCAATAGTGTATCAGCCAACTGGAACAAAGTCTCATCAAAGACAATGTCATGAATCTGGGATAAACGCTTGGCGGTGAGCCGAGCCTTGTACCCCTTGATAGAGCAGTCAGGCTTCAACTTTCGATGGTTAACCCCCTTGGTACAAGATCCATTGACACGTACATGACGTGGTCAATTAGAGTATCAAGCTCTTCTCACACGGCCGTCTCCCACAGAGTGGATTCAGCTTCGTTGCATGCGTCACGAAGTGTCAGTGGTTTAGGTGGGAGCAGAAAGAACATAGCAATGGCAAAGCATGAGACAATAAACCTTGCGATAGATGCAACAAGAATCCAGTAAAACTGCAACTCAATGAGGAAGTATCCAAGGGAAGTACTGGGGTGCACTACAAAAACAGCCATAAAAGAGGCAGTTGTCGTGAGCCCAAGGGCACGAAGGCCGAGTTCACCAGAAACAGTGGCTTGGGGTAAGACCGCAGGGGAGGGGTCCATGATAGGACCAGAAGTGATAGATGCATGAGAGTGAGAGGCAGATGCATGAGGCTGAGAGGGGAGAGCCCGAAGCTGACCACCACAAATGTATGGGGACACAACAGGGGGAATAGTGGCGGTAGAGGAGACTCTAGGCCCCATAGTGGGCACGGACGACCTAAGAGAAAGGCCAGCCATGACATGAGGAGGAGATATAGGAGGCACTATAGGGGAGGTTGTAGAGCCTCCCATGGCAGAGGCAAGGGAGGACGATAAGGGCAAAGGGGACGAGCCATGATGAGATGTGACAGGTGTACAAGTGAGTGAATAAGAGGGAGCACTATCCGTCCGTTCCCCCACTAAGGGAACAAGAGCAGGCCCACCAGAGACAAGTGGGCCAGAACCTCCTCCAAGCCGAGAGAGCGGGACTAGAGAGGCTGGGAAGGACGAGGCAAGACGACCACATCCTTAAACAAGAGGAAATAACAAGATTCAATGACATGACACCAAACAAGGTCCCAGAAGTGCCAGGCCTTGGAGAAGGGAGAGATGACAAGAAAGACATAAAGACGACCATGAGGAGAGAGCTTTCCGTCACAATGATCATCAAGAAGCCAAACAGATACGACAAAGCTCCACACACGAGAAAGGCAAAGGTCAACGCGACGACTAGACCACTGCTGAAAGGGTGTGACATGACAAGGGAGGTGACCATGGGGTACACGGTTCCACACCCAGGCCTTGTACAACATGGCCACGAAAGTAAAGAGAGGAGACTGGCCAAAGGCTGAGAGGAGGGAATGTACACCATCAGCCAGGGTTCAGACACGCCATTTTTTATAGTGTGTACCGTGCGTATGGTTCCATGCGCATGCCATGAGATTCAAGGAAGCGAGAGGTAGGACCAAAGAATTCACCACCTTTGTCAGATCAAAAGCCACGCAGCTGATGCAAACAAGCACATTCGTCTTGAGGTAACCAGGAATCAAGTATGTCAATCACATCACCTCTGTGAAGCAAAGCAAAGATCTAGGTGTGACGAGAGAAGTCATCAGCAAAGCAAAGAAGGTAGCGGCCAAGCCCACCAAGGAAGTCATGGATAAGAGAACCCATGACATCAGCATGCACGAGATCAAGCGAATGGACAGTGAAGGACTCGACCATACTGAAAGGGGAGCGGTGCATTTTGCCACAACCATAGTCAAGACAGGTAGAGGAGCACAGAGGGGTACATGTGGAAGATTCGAGCCAAGTGGCGAATCGGGTACGCAAGAGAAGCTTGATGGCTGCAGTTTAAATGTCGCAAAGGCTACAGTGGAAGAGAGCAACATGTGCGGGAGACGAGTGGGAGTAATGTGGACAAGGGCATAAGCAGCGTAAGAAGAGGGAAGAGACAGAAGGATGTAGAAGGATTTCATGCAATGGGTGGCTTTTGAATCAACAATCCAGAAGCCACAAGACATGTGAGCAGATGGAAGGACAAGACAAATAGCAACGGTACCAGACAATGAAATAAACAGGGAGGACGTATTGGGACGACGAGGGAAACTGTGTGACTGCCAAACCTCAATCCATGGATGGTGGTCAGGTAAAGCACCTTTAAGACACCGGACGACGAGCCACGAAGGGCTGCATCTGGCTCACAAATGAAAGAATGAGACAGGCAAAATACACCCTCACCTCCCTAAAGAATAATCTAGAGAAGCTATGTAAGACAACATTCCATGACACGTTCCTTATCACGATGATCGGAGCAACGGTCAGAGGGGCGATCGTCGAAGAAGTAGCCATTGTCATGGGGTCAGGCAGGCGCATTGTAGTGGACTGACGGTGGCCTGTAGATGGTGGGGCCAGAGGTAAGAGGCACCCAGCCACAGGAGGATGATTGAGGGGTTGGCTGCTGCAAGGGCCCCATGGTGGTGCCAAAGTCAGCAGCAGAGGAGGTGCACTTTTGCTCACAATCGTGGCATAAGTGGTAGCAGTTGACATGCTGACGCTTGTGCAAGCCCAGTGGGCACGTATGGAAGAGGCAAGGCATGTGTGATCACGAGGAGCTAAGCACTTGGGCATTGAGTGCCCAAAGGCCTTGTAGTTTCAACAGGTCACTGCTATAGGAGCAGAGGATGCATCGGAGGGCTTACTGCCACGGCCATAGTCTTTACCTTTTGCTATGGCCTTGAAAACTGCCCCCACCACGCCTAGTGCCCTAGAAAATGTGGACAGCTGTAGTGGGATTTGAAGAGGTGGAAGACAAGGGGGACGATGTCCCAGACATAGTAGTGGAAGAGGTTGTGATGGCAACATGAATTGCCTGGTGAAGTCGCTTGGTTCGTAGGTTTTTCCACCAGTCTGTGAGCTGAGCTGCAGTGAACTCATACAGAGGGCAAATACCCGGAGGAGAATTTGTAGGCACTGGCTCAACAGGATGGCGCTCAATTTCAGCTTGCGGCACATGCACGTACAACCAAGAGACCCAGGAATGAGAGTGAAGGCAATGGAGAAACGGACAGAAAGGGGGCCACGGGCAGCCGTACCCAAGTGACTCAAGAAGCACAAGCTGCACGCCCAATAATCATCTGCAGGTTCGTCTTTGAGCATGTTGAACCTGTTAAACTGAAACTTAGAAGCACTTTGGGAAACATGCCTAGTCATAGTTTTGTGACGATGGAAAAGAGCATAAGCTCCCATAGGGTCTGCAAGAGTGTGACAAGTTGGGTCTGCGTTGTATGTGCAAACATCATCCAATAGCTCCTCTAACCCTGTGATGATGAGAGCGTAGACTGCATAGACCGCATTGGCAAACTGTGGGGTCAAGGGAGTGTCGGCACCAGGACCAACAAGTGGATACTACTACTTGAGTATTGTCCCCTGATCCCTCAAACTAAAATGGTTTCCCCAAGAGGAGAAGGTGAGCTTTCAAAGTATTTCTGCCGCTGTGATGGAAGAGCACAAATAAGAGAAGCATTGAAGAGAGATGGGTAGATGAGTCAACCGGAACACCTGTTACACCAGATTACTCAATGAAGGACATTCCACCATCAGCAGGCATCACGGTAGCAAAGACAGGGACCACACGATCTATCACAATGTTGGCCATAGTCATGGCCAACTGCTTTTTGGCCTCTAGCCCATTTTACATTTCCATCTCCATGAGCTGACGTGGCTCTTGAGATTCACTTAGCGCGGCCTGAAGAGCCTTGATGATCAATCTAGGCCCTGACATGAGGAGAAATTGTGCAACAGAACTCTAGAGATTGTGGAATGCACATGTTTAGAGAAGAGAGGGGAGTGCATGTGTTCATCCGAATAACGACGTGGTAGTAGGGAGAAGAGTGGAGGCACCACTGCTACGGCCGATGATGCTAGCACAACGATCCAAGAAAAGATGGAAAGCAAGAGGCGGAGGAGACATGTGGCAGTAGCCCTTGCCACAGCTCCAGAAGCAGATGCGATAAGATTGCCGGTGGTTGCGTGTTGGGTGAGGGCACGGACCACTCCAATCGGGGTGAAGAAGGCGGCTGTATTGGAGATGCAAATGAAGCTGATAGCACCAGAAGTCACGTCTGTTGTGGTCGCAGTAGTAGTGGCCACAGTCGAGGTGGCCACTGTCACCAGTGTGGCTACATTAATAGTGGCACTTGCTGCAGGAAGAGATAGAGATGTCATTGCCTTGGTGAATGTTGCTTTGGCCAGGCTGACTGAAGTGTTTGTGGGGGTCTTGCTAGCACGTCTAGTTGTAGAGAACATGGTGGCTACTCAGCAACCGCGTTGATAATTGCACTAGCGAGGCTGATGGGGTCGGCTTGGAAAGGAAGGTCCGGCACACTGCATGGGTCGTCATGAACCACTGAGGCCTCAACCGTGTTGGGAGCAACGTGCCAATAGTAGCAACAGAGTCTAGGAGAGGTTTTGGGCTGGTGGGTTGTATACCTGGTGGTGATGACGACATGGATGGAAGGTTTTCATTGGTGTACATCTGCAGGTCAATCTCACGTTCCTCCTCTTCCTATCATGTGATGTCGCCATGCAATTAGTTGGAGAAAAGCATGCACAGCCACTGTAGGATGTCAGGATCATCGCAGGATGAGGACGTGTCTCACAACATCTAATCCTCCTCCAAGATTCCCGCCTCACATGCCATAGTGTAGACGACTCCAACTCATCGTCTAGGGGTCCGTTAAGCAATGGAGAATCAAGTGTGACGATGTTACAATCAACGTGCCCGCCCGTGATGTGGGTGCAGCACAAGACACGTCAGGGCAGACGACTTCCACTGTGGCGGATACCACTGCATGTGAGAATGTGGCAAGGAAGTGGCGGGTGTAGCTGCGGATTGAGAGGCTAGAGCTGCAGCAACAGAAGCAAGCACGGAGACTGTAGTGGCTGCTACGGTCGTGGAGACTATGGCGGTCGTAGGGCAATGGAAACTACCATTGTGGACAATTGATTAAACGTGTAATAGCAGCCGCGGATGCAAATAATGTAGCCTCCGCAGCCACAAGTACGGTTACAAGGGTTGCAGGTCAAGCAGCAGGCACGGTGGTGGAGACAACGATGGGCGGGGAAATGGAAAATGCTCTTACAGGCAAAGATACCCACAGTTCTCAATAATGTAGAAGCAGCTATGGTTACAGGGATTGCTGGTGAGGCAACAGCCATAGCAATGGAGACAACAATGGCCGGGACGGTGGCAGATGTTATTGTGGTAGGAGATACCCATAGCTCTCAATCAATCTGAAGCAGCTGCAGTCATAAGGGTGGCAAGTGAGGCAGTTGTCAAGACTGTGCAGAAAAGATGGCCGGGGCAGTGGTAGACGCCAATGCAGGTGGATGTATTTTCCATTCTTATTCAAGGGAATATCTTGGACTGGGAGAGTGGGCAGCGACAAGCACAGAAGTCATAGGAGGAAGCGGGTGTGCAACACATATGGCTGTGCGTGGAGTGAACCACGAGCACCGATGGTGTTCCGAGTAGGAGCACCCCGGTTTGACCTAAATGGAGAGTGGGCCCATAATGAGTCCACAAATTACGTGCAATGACGGATCTCCATCACTGATCTGATACCAAGAGTAGTTCTCAAAAATGCTTGTTAGGAGTGTGGAGGGAGTGAGAGAGTGTGGAAAGATCCTCAATAGACACATACGCCAGGGATGTGGAACTTTACACTTGGAACCAAGACAAAGTGTGGGCAGGGAGAGAGAGTATGTAAGGACCATTAGGCGTGCACCTCGCTCGTGCGCCACACATAACGAGGCCACACCACCACCCGATGGTCGAGCCCAACCTCTCGGTGCTAAACCAAGGACGGCTACTCATTAGTTCACAGGCAACGGCTGACACTGTGGCCCCCTAAGGATCAACACCTCGGAAAAGTATGGAAATTCCCCAAAATTCAAATGCAGACATGGACCAAGGCATCCTAAAGTGTCCAAGGTCAAGCCTCCTTTACAACCAAGGAAAACAGTCATGAGAAGAAACAAGAGGTCATCAGGTTATCCCAGGCAAGATCCTCGGAGAGCTCAGTTGCTGCCTGGAGAGACTTGCACCGACAACAAGCTCCAGTCTTCAGTGATAAACATCCAGGCGTAGCTATATCACTCAGTTCCCTGTACATTTGTGTAAGTGCATGTGGGGTAAGACAAGACGGCATTCCAGATGTGAGAGGCCATGAACAGAAAACAAACATCAAGAATAGCAACAACCTTGACCTCCATCATTGGAGTTATAGATGCTCCAGAAACTTGAGGTCGCCCCCCCCCCCCATGGAGATGTGACCAAAGGGCTTTGAGACACCCCCAACCCCCTTGTGAGCAAGGTCGACATGAATTCTTAGAAAGTGTTGTTCCAAGTGTGGGAAATGTTGAAAAGTTTCACTTCTGCGTGCCCAAGTGCGGCGCCGGGAGGCACTGACGAGCCGCCAGAGAGATGATATTCCTCGCTGGTGAATCCAGCGGCTCGAGAATTGCTTGAATGCTAAAATGGATTATTGTCCCTGAGATTTGACGAGTCGCTGAAGTTGTTTCACCAAAATCGGACAAGTATCGAGGGAGATATGGCCTTCCAAAGTTGTGGTGTGCCAGTCGCTGGCCGGCGGCCAGCACTTTGCTGGCCGCCGGCCAGCTCACTACAGGCCAGCTGGACGGCCGGCGGCCGGCCAAGCGACCGGCTGGCCACCAGCCGGCCAGCCGCCAGCCGCCGATTGGGGCCTCAACTGATCGGCGGCTTAAGGGCCACGAGGGCCTCGAGGGCGAGGCCTCGTGGCCTCGTGCCCTCGCCCCCCCTCGCCCTCCTTGCAAGCGAGCAAGCTAGGACGAGGGATATGGGGAGCGAGGTGAGAGCGAGGAACGAGAGGAGCGCACGAGAGGGGTCGATGCGAAATTGCCAATCGTTCCTCGCACGTGACTATTTCACGTCAAAAACAAAACTCGAGTTCATTTAGGACGAACTATGAGTTTCGAAACCGGAAAACTCGTACGAATGCACGAGTTTGAGGTAAAAACCCCCGGTTTGGATCCTAATACCAGGGGTAAGGTTTAAAAGAGAAATGGGCCTCCAGAGACTTGAAATATTCAAGTCTCCCTGCTCTGGGTCGTTGATGTTGATTGCCTTTCAATCCTGCAAAGGGAGTAAACCCCTGACACGGTCTGAGAACGCCATTATGTGAACTCCGACGAGGACTTCAAAGCAAGAGCTGGAGACTCGACACGTTACAGTGGTTCTCGACGCAAGACAACCCTCGCGACTAAGAGTTTGACGGAAACGGCGGCTACGCCATACATAAAACGCCATCGGCAATTGCAAGCAGGAACAAAAACGCCAGAAGGGACTGCGGCATCCATACGTCACGGATTAAAGCGTCGTAAAGTATATTGGGGGACTGGGAAAATCTCTACTTGGTGGAGTCACCTCCTTTCAGCCTCTCCTCACTTCCTAGGGGCTAGGAGGATTTTTGTGGGATGGGATGGGGAGTTCCCACCCTAAAAAACCACAAATCCTCCCCATTTTCAAGGCTCCTTCAAAACTCCTTCATCCAAACTTTGGGACAGTGTCCCTTCCCGTGCTTAGGGACTCTCGCGGTTTGAGAGCACCCTAAAAAGGAGGAGGGTGACACCTTGGATATTTTTGAAGACTCGCCAACGCCGCCGGCTCAAGGGAGACGCCGCCCTTGAATGCAAGAGGCGTCAAGGAGCGTGAAGAGAAGACAAAGGAAAACAAGAAGACAAGAGGAAGACAAAAAGATGAAAGAAAAAGTGAAAGACTTGCTAGGAATTGATAAATTCATGTCCTTTTATACTATTTTCTCCTATTGTGTGAGTGGCACTCACATTCCTTGTCATTCCATAGTCTTCTAATGTTCTGTTTTCCTAGATTCTAGTCACTACCATTTGCCGTGAGTCACGGCTTAGGAAGAGTAGTTTCAAAATCCACGCCCTTGTGCCGACTTGGCAGCCTAGGAAAATGGAAATTTGCCTCACCAATCGTGAGAACAAGATTTTACGAGGTAATTCCTCTTCAGAGTTGTGTAAGGCTGCACACGGATCCTATCCTATGCACGGATACTGAGGTGGATCCGAATCCTCGGGACGGATCCTAGACCTAGATCTGGATCCGCGGTGACGAATCCATGGATTCGCAGATCCATGGATTCACGGATCCGGATCCTGGATTCACGGTTCCCGTATACGGGATCCACCTCGATGTACATGGATAAAATTGATTTCTACCCAAGGCACGTTTGACTCCTCCCTCAAAGGTGTCGCGAATGCTCATAGCACGCATGAATCGTCCCAAGATGGAGCCTGCTCAACACGATGTTCTTGGATTACTCGCGAACCCTATGCTTGGAGGGTTCGCGAGTCCTCCCATAACAGCCTTCTATGCTATAATGGGGGCACAGGGAATGGGCTGCGTAGTTTGTGCTACGGATTTCTGACGTAGATGATCCACGCTGTTGGATCGTATGTACCTGTCAGGCAATGGCCATTGTGGCCGCCCCTCATGTAAGGGTCGGTCGCGTGCGTCTGGACCACCGGAATTTAGCACCCAAAGTTCTAGTGATCCACGTCCGAATGACGGTCATGCTCCGCTTATGATGTGGATTTCAAGCGCGGCGCGCAGGCATGACTTTTCAAATTTCAAGGACCGCGTTTCTTTGATCTGCGACAAACGTGAGCAGGACCTCTCAAAGGTTTTTCCTCCCCGCTCCCTCCCACCCCTCAGGATCCGGTTAGAATCCATGAATACTAATCGGATCCAAGATCCTGGATCCGGATTCGCGGACCCGGATCCGGATCCGGTATCCATTGGTAGTTACCGCGGATCCTAGGATCCGTGTGCAGCCTTAGAGTTGTGGGGTGATCCCCACAACGATCTTCACGTACTAGTTGCACAAGCGACGAGATGGCAAGTGCCGAACCATCCAAGACCAACAAGGGCAGATTGTGACAACCTCACCACACGCCCTTGCCGGACTCCAAATATTGCGAGCCGCCGCCGCGAGCACGGTTGCCAACCCAGAGGCAAGCATACCGCCTAAGGCAACCGATGCCAACCTCGGCGACACCGAGAAGTGTGTAGAGGCTGGAAAAGTGCTCGACGAGCACGACGACGTGTACGTGGGCGACCCCCATGCAACGGACAATGCAATGAAAGAGGAGGACCCCGACGAAGAGCATTGCGTTGACGATGGCAAAGGCAACAAGGATCGTGATCATCGCCATCGTCCTGCGGCGAACTCGAGCCGAATTCTCAAGAAGGGTAAGGCACTCGCCGCATTGCCTAAAGCCGCCGACGGTAGCAAGACTACCGAGAGTAGCAAGGCTGCCAAAGGCAGCCATGCGGGAAGTTTCTGCGAGAACGAGCTGCACAACGTCACCGTAAAGGCAATTCGCAAGGAACGCCGCAGGCTTGCGGAGTTCGCTATTAAGGCGACGAGCCGACTCAAGGTCACTACCGTACGACACCAATCGGACGAGTGGGGGCGGACCTCCCTTCCTACGATATGGCCGCAATGGGGCAGGACAGTGTCTACTCGAGTGTCATTGCTGACGATAGTCTCCTCTGAAGGGTGGGACTCCTTGGAGGTGTGTACGCGAACAGTACCCTCCTATAGTGGGTAAAGGTGTACGGACAATGCAAGGCCCTATAGGCTATCGTCGATGCTCTGACGAGATCAGAGCTCAAGTTCGCTTTCGCCAACCTGCTGGCCCATGTCGTGCAAAACATCATGAACCTCGACCGTGATCGCCAGCTGTAGCGCCTGGTTACCCATGAGGTAAGCCACCGATGCAACGACCTTGACAAGGCATTGCAGAGCGTGACCGAGGTGCGGATGCAGCAGCAAGTGCATCACGCCGCAGTTGTCGATATCACTGCCAGTTGCAGTGACGACTTGCCTACCTCGACAACTTTGGGGTCGGTCATGAACACTTCCTTCCTCCATAGTGTGGAAATCTTCTGAAAGGACGTGAATCTGACCGATTGTTTGTACCACATGGAGCACGTCCTATGAATCCACAAGGCTCCACTCAGTCAATGGGGCGACCTCGCCACGATGCGACTTGAAGACAAGCTCTTCAACTACGTGGTCAAGGAGTGGAGTGCGCAGAGGCCTCACCTTGAGTGGCAGCCCATATCGTAGGAAGCTTTCTACGCAATCATGTGTAGGATGTGTACCAAGCGTGAGGAGGCGCATCGCGCCTTCCCAAAAATCAAAGACTTCAGGCAGCTGCGTAACTCGCTTGAGGCCTACTTGAGTGAGTTTACCGCTCTGGTGGAGGAAGCCAAAAGCTTCACCGGGAGCGACAGTACCCAGACCTTTAAGTACCCAGAGTGCTTGCTGCTGGAGTACTTATGTGATGGTATTGCCAACGAGAAGGTGAAAGAAAAGACCACCATGACCGCAATGGGCCAGGCTTGGACAAGCTGGAGGGCGTTGCGATACTACATGAGTGAAGTGTATTCGGCGAACCTGAAGCACTACTCAGGTGCACACTCGAACGTGCATGTACAGCAAGGCCGAGATGCATGCATGGATGCTACAGGGGCGGGAGGGACAGCCGAACAGCGGTGCGATGTCAAGGGCAGGCAGCCGGCAAACCCCTCAGTCAAGAAGACTGGTGGGAACAAGCCCCCAAACCACAAGCGTGGCCGTGAAAAATACGAGTTGCATGTGGCGCGTGTGCGTCGTAACACAGCCTTCCGCGAGGGACTCTGCCACAACTGCATGTAGCCCGGACACTTCGAGGCTCAGTGCCTAGAGGCTACTGGTGGTGGACAAGAGGCCGTGGCGTTAGCCGCAGCAGCAGCACCTCGTGGGAAGGGTGCAGCAGGAGGTCGCGGACAGGGCGTGGACAGGGTCGCGGTCGCGGCAATGGACCCGGCCGTGGTAATGGACAAGGCCATGGGGCAGGCTTTCCCCATCCCTGAGTGACGTTAATGGGGACCACTCAGGGGTTAAACTGTATCAAGAGTGTGAGTTCATGTCTTCAGACGAGGATGTTAAACAATTTGAGATTTTGACGAGTTCAAATTTCTCCGTTGTTTTCTCTTCTCTCATTGAACCTCATTCTGCACTAGCTCATCGACATTGCCCGCTAAATCTTGCATCACCAAACGAGATGCATGACCAAACCTACTTAGTGGTGGTGACACCGACCACTGTGTAAGAATCATGTGACACAGTGATTGAAGCAAATGCCCTCAATGCGATGAGTTCAATCACGTCCACGGTACCTTTAGTTGACAATTTTGAACCAGTGAGATTTAAAGACTAGAAGGTACTCGCCGAATTCACGTGTGCCCACAAGATGTGGACTAAAGTAGGTGAATCATGGGAGTTGCGGCGTCCGTCGTCTAGATTCCGTGTTTTTCAAAAACTCGGCTTGTCATCGTCGAGCCTGTTCACTCGCAAGAGTGGAGGCAATATGACGACGCAGTTCAAAGGACACCTAGCTGGTGCTCCTGTGAACGTACTTGCTGACACTAAAGGAGATGACTCCTTTGTTAGCCTTGGCTTTACCCGACAGGTCGGCTTGAGGTACAAGCTATCGAATGGCATAGTTGTCCTCTGTGACATCCGTACGATACCCGTGATCGGTAGTTGTAAAGAAAAAAATTGTATTCAAGGATACACACATAGTCTCACATTGAAGGTACTCAACCTTCTTTACATGTTTGATGTGGTGCTAGGCGATCCCTTGCTCGGTGAAAACAAGGCTCTAATGTGCTTTGAATAAAAGCGATTGATCCTCTAAAAAGGATAGCGTCGTTTTACATTGATTCTAGTACGGAATTATCGCCGACCCGACTGAAAGTCCATGCCAGCTTTTCTGCAATGCAGGTTAAGAGACGTACTTGACAAGGTTGTCGATTTTTTCTGGGCTCAGCTGCAGAAAGTGGAGGATGACGTGAAGGAAGACACGCCACAACAAATACAATCCGTATTGGTGGAGTTCTCGGATGCATTCCAAGACCCACCGGCTCGGCTTCCACCAGAAATACACATGGGCCACATAATTCCGCTGCAACCAAAGACGACTCCTCCATTGAGACCCATGTATCACCTTAGTCTATCACAAAGGCGAGAGGCCGAACGCCAAATCAAGGAGAACCTTGCAAAAACGATGGATCCAGGCAAGTAGCTCGCCGTACGGTGCGCCGATCCTTTTGTGAAGAAAAGGGCCGTGGCTTATGCATGTGCGTGGAATACCGAGCGTTGAAAAAGTTGACGGTGAAAAACCAATTCCCTTTAGAGTGGATTTAGGACCTTTGGACTAACTCCAACAGGCAAAACTATGTTCGTTCTTGGATTTGTCTCAAGGGTAACATCAAATCCGCATCACAAAAAAATGATGTGCCCAAAACCACGTTTCGAACACACATGGGACACTATCAGTTTTGAATGTTATGCTTCGTGCTTACAAATGCCCCGACAACCTTCCAAGGAGAAATGAACCGAACGTTCGTCAAGCAACTTGGTTAGTTTTTCTTTGTTTACTTGGACAACATCCATGTTTTCTCCAAATCAATAGAAGAGCACATAAAATATCTGCGTGAAGTCCTAGCATTCCTTCGGGCATAGGAGTTCTACGCGAAATTGAGCAAGTGTAAGTTTGCTCAAGATGAGCTCGAATACCTTGGACGCATCGTCGGTAAGGACGGCATTCGTGTCGACCCACAAAAGGTACAAGCCATTATAAGTTGGCCACACCTAGAGAGTGTTCGACAGATTCGGTCTTCCCTCGGCCTTGCAAACTACTTTGGACGGTTTATGCAAGGGTAATCGACACTGGTAGCACCGCTAACCAGGCTCACACAAAAAAAGTGCATTGGGAACGGACATCTGATTGTGAGAACGCTTTTCTCAAAGTCAAAGAGCTTCTATCCACAGCGCCCATCCTAGCTCTTCCGAATCCATTGCAACCGTAGGAGGTTTGATGTGATGCGTCGGTAGTTGGACTCGGAGCCGTCCTCATGCAAAATGGTCACCCAGTTGCATATGAGAGCCGAAACCTCATCCCCACGGAAACGCGGTACACGACTAGGGATCAAGAGCTCCTTGCAGTAGTACAAGCTTTCAAGATGTGGCATTGCTACCTCAAGGGTCTTAAAGGGGGTGTGACGGTCGTCATTGACCATGACCCATTGGTGTTTTTCCAAATGCAACCGAACCTGTCAAGAGGGCAGCCGCGTTGGAGCGAATACCTGAGCCAATTCTCGTTCACATGGGAATATCGGCCAGGATGCATCAATTTGGCCGATCCACTAAGCCGACCGCCTGTGGAAATAAAAGCAACAACCGAGGTCGGTGGGTGTTTTATAGCCAGTATAACAACAACAGTACAGAGACCAGATTCCCCTGAACCTCTACGGCAACCACCACGAGAGATGATTCATTACAACAGCTTTCTAAACATAATCCAGATGGGATATCATGTGGATTTTTGGTTTCAAGACTCTCCAAATTTGGACATGCATGGATTGGTGGAGCTCGCATGAATCTTTTGGCATGGGGAACAAGTTGTGGCCAACTCGGGAGACCTTCGAGCAAAGATTATCTCCCAGTTCCACGACCCGCCGGTTGCAGGTCATGTGGGACCTCAAAAGACTGGACATGCACTCTCGGACCACTATTGGGGGCTTGGATGGTGTGTTGATGTCCGTACGTATTGAACATGCGACCAATGTCTTCGGAATATGGCTAGTAACAAGAAGCTTGCTGGACTCCTCCAATAACTTCCCACTCCTGGGACTTATGGGGAGTACGTCAACATGGACTTCATTCCTCGTCTTCCGGACACGGCCCATGGCCACGACGCAATACTAGTTGTAATGGATCTTTTGACGAAGATGACACACTTCATTATGACAACCACTGTCGTGAAGGTAGCGGAGACCGCTCGTGTCTTCTTTGAGGGTGTCGTACAGAACCCCTGGAGTCCTAGGAATACGAAGCTGTTGGAGGAGTCCAGCGGGCTTCTTGTAACTAGCCATATTCCGAAGACATTGGTCGCATGTTCAATACTTACGGACATCGACACTCCATCCTGGCCACCAATAGTGGTCCGAGAGTGCCTGTCCAGTCTTTTGAGGTCCCACATGACTTGCAACCGGCGGGTCGTGGAACTAGCAGATAATCTTTGCTCGAAGGTCTCCCGAGTTGGCCACAACTTGTTCTCCATGCCAAAAGATTCATGCGGGCTCCACCAATCCGTGCATGTCCAAACTTCGAGAGTCTTGAAACCAAAAATCCACATGATATCCCATCCGAATTATGTTTAGAAGGATGTTGGTATGAATCATCTCTCGTGGTGGTTGCCGTAGGGGTTCAAGGGGGTCTGCTTAGTGGATCGGCCACATTGATGCATCTTGGCCGATATTCCCATGTGACCGAGAATCGGCTCAGGTATTCGCTCCAACGCGGCTACCTTCTTGACAGGTTTGGTTGCGTTTGGAAAAACACCAGTGGGTTATGGTCGGTCACGACCGTCTCAACCCCTTGAATACCCTTGAGGTAGCAATGCCACATCTTGAAAGCGTGTACTACTACAAGGAGCTGTTGATCCCCAGTCGTGTGCCGTATTTATGCGGGGACGAGCTTTCAGCTCTCATATACAACCGGGTGACCGTTTTGCATGAGGACGACTCTGAGTCCAACAACCGACGCATCACATCGAACCTCCCACGGTTGCGATGGATCCGAGAGAGTTAGGATGGGCACAGTGGATAGAAGCTCTTTGACGTTGAGAAAAGCATTCTCACAAACACGTCCATTCCCAGTGCACCTCTTTTCGCGTGCGTAGAGGACAAACTATGCGATTCGAGCGGGAAAACTCGTACGAATGCACGATTTCAAGGCAAAAACCCCCGGTCTAGGTCCCAAAACCAGAGGTAAGGTTAAGAACGTAAACGAGCTTCCGGAGACTCGGAATACTCGAGTACTCCTGCTCTTGGTCATTGATGACGATTGCGCCTCAGTCCTGCGAAGGGGTAACCCCAAACGCGGAGTGAGAACGCCATTTTGCGAACTCCGAGGACGACTTTAGAGCAGGAGCTGAAGACTTGACACGTTACGCGATCATTATTTGGAATGTGCGCACAACTTATGTGCAGCCCTGTACCCTCGTAGACAGTATTTCATGTCACCCTTGGCGGTATGGGGTAACGGTAAATGTAGGGATTACCCAGAAAGTTTGAATGTGTGTATGCCCTATCCGACGTTCGGAAGAATAAGACTACCCTACCCATAAACCTGAGAACATTGACATTTTACCCACGAGCAGCGAGAAAACGCAGCATGTCCAAGCTGCATGTGTCATAGCGTCGACATGCTCACGCCATCACTCGCGTGGAAAACACAAACCCGTCACTCGAGGGGTTTGTGTTGGTGTGTGGGCTTTGAGCTATCATGTAGCCTTGTCTCCTATTTTGAGCTGATTGTTCTCCGGTGGCTACATTACTTCTTCTGTGACATGAATGATGCATTCTAGCAGCTCAGTTCACCCATATGTGTCTAGTAGAGTTTTCTCGGTGGTTGAGACCCGGGCACCTGGTGGTTTATGCCAGTGCTGCGGGAGACCCACAAAGGTTGACTGCATATTGCCTCTGATAGATTGTCCACTCTCTCTGTGGTCGAGACCCGGGTACACGGTGGTTTGTGCCGGTACCTCGGGAGACCCTACACTGGTTGGTCTAGTCTTAGGGACCTTTTGACAGACATGTGTAGTCTGCGTGTGGCTGAGACCCGGACGCCCGGTTACATGTTCCGGCGTCTCGGGAGGCCTAAAACTGCCTAGCTTGGCTAGACCGTGATGCTAGTGTGTCACCGTATATTCTGGTTGTGTTTGGGGTATATTTGATATTTTCCTGTCGGTCGAGACCTGGGCACACGGTTGACTGTTCCAGTGCCTCGGGAGACCTC